>OZ018401.1:24849412-24981496 GCA_963969585.1 Drosophila helvetica | reverse complement strand
AAAATTCGAGCACTTGTCTTTCTTACAAAATTCGCGCGCGCATCCATCTAACACGCATACATACGAACACACATGGTATACAATTGCGCGCCTTTTTAGAGTATTAACACTTTTTAAAGAAGCTTGCCACCTAACATCAAGACAATTGTATTTTAAATACCCTCATGCAATATATGAATTTAATACACGGATATATTTCTGTACCCATGTACATATGCAGATATCTAAATAAGATATTTCCTAATTGACTTCATATTAGAATAATTTTTTATTAGAGTATTCAAGGTGCGACACGAATATTAATTTTTTTCTTAGCGCATTCCCATAGGAAAACAAGTGATTGACAAGTGATTTGGAATATATGTATAAATATATATGTGTAAACATATTTATTTATTGTAGTATTTATATATTTAAATGCATCATACTTTTAGTTCAATCACAATTTGTGTATGTAAGATAACATCTATATAATTTATGTTTATATATGTATGTATTAGGTGTACTTTCGTCTTAATATAGGTACATAGCTGTGAATAAGCATATTTATCGTAAAAACGAACAATAAAATAAATACGGCAGCAAATAAGTCGATTGCCGTCGGCATTTACATAATCTGTATTTTATTTATAATAATTGAGAATAATGTATAATAATGTACATATAATATAATAAATCAATAATAATAATATAATAATAATAAATCAAACAAATAAAATAATTCATTTTTTTCCCACGCCCAAGTGTCCCATCCCCCACCCACCCCGCCCATTCTTCAATTATTTCGTGCCGTTCAATAAGCATAAGCTGAAGAAGCAAAACAAAAACGATACACAAATTTCGTTCTACCAGCAGCAATACTTAAACAATGTACGTGAGCATATATGTGCACCCATACATCCAAATACGCTGAAGCAAGACAAAATAAAACAGAAACCAAAAACCCAAGAGCCCAAGAACTGACAATGCCTACAATCAAAAATTTGTTGTGTGGAATAACACACACACCAATGCCATTGCTTCGTTGCTGTCGGCTTCGGCTAGCGCCGCGTCATGAGCCGAACAGTTGCTGTACCGAGCCGAACGCTTGGTACTGCAAATCTCAGACTTCGCTTGCGACAGCCGTTTGTATGAAATGTCTCATCTATGTACTGTATGGTTAGTGATGTAGCCCAAGCTTCCTTGCATTCAGTGTCTAGTTTTGAGAGCAACATATGGATCAGCCACACATCGCGCTTGTCGCAATTCAGCGCGTGTAGACCACGTATGCTCTCGTCTGCGGAGTCAACTATTTTGCGCAACTAAATGATTTTTGAACCCTTTGCAGTTGGCAACGAAAGAAAGTTTTGAATGAACGACCGAGCAATAAGTGATTTTTTGTTGTAGCGTCCTGGTAATTATCATCAGTAATGGGAATATGTTTAATCAGAGCCAAAGCTTCACCATCTAGATAGGATTTCAAATAATGGAACTTTTGACGTTTAGAAAGACTAGTCTTCTTGTCGACTGAGCCTAAGAACAGGTCACTAAACTAACACCAATCCTCGTCTCTTCCAGAAAACGTAGGAATGCGTATTTTCTCAAAATGCAGCTCTCAGGGTCCCGCTGAATCCCGAATCTTCTCCAGAAGTTGTGTTTGTCCCTCAAATAAGCGTTCCACGGTGCTAGCTAACAATATATTTGAAGTGTCGTGAGCACTATCTGGACTGCTCCGCTCACTGATGGCTCCAGTGAAAATGGCATGGGCACTAAAGAATTTTCCTTCATATTCCACAATATCCAAATTCGGATCCACAAAATCCTCTTCTTCATTACATTGGACTAGCTCCTCAGAGAGCTCCATGAAGCGGTTGAAAGTTGCAACCAATCGGTCCAACTTGTATTCTAATGTGTGGACAGAAGTAAATGACCGAACAAATTCCTGAGCCTCTGCAGCTGCGCGAATTAGTTGGGATTTGTGCGCACCACGTTGCTGAATTAAACGATGTATGAGGGCATTCATGACGAACAGCGGTCCACGATATTACTCAGTATATGGGTTTCAAATAAAATCAGATTTCGTATGGTGATGAATGAGTGGACTGTAGTTGTTTTAATTAGGTTTTATTTTATTAATATACTGATTACGTAATATTTAGCAGTTTACGGTTTTATGAAAAAGCGGGGGTGCGATTGCGATGGTTAAACGATACGCGTGCGGTTGTGTTCTAGTCGATTGCTACTGCTCCAACTTCACGAACAGAAGTCGAGCAAAAGAGAATTGGAAGATCATGCGATGCGACGGTCCAATGCAGCATCAATGTATGCGTGTGCAGTTGCGGTTCTTGCTATATGTGTGTGAGCGTTACAGTTATGGTTTGGGCACAAGCAATAACAACACAGTCATGCGCGTAAGAATAGGAGCATGAGCGGGGCAATACAATTATGAGCATATGAATAGGGTTGGTTATAATATGAACGAATATGAAAACTAAGCTAGGCGGCTAATTTCTCAACAATTATATTCGCGTATTCTGAACAGCTTGGTACAATAATTCCTTCTGCCAGCCACTCTTGCACTGTCTTCTCTATAAAACACTTGTTCTCGTGAGAAGTGCGACGTGGGTGTTGATATACCGGAATTTCGTCATTTAACACGATGTTCATGTTGACGGAGGACTCTATCGATGTCATTCGGTAGAACTGCTTTATCAATTGTTCAACCTGACGCTTTTGTTCTGTTTTTAAATGAGATAAATCAAATTTGTCGAGGGTAGATTCTTTTAACCAAATTCATTTAAGCATCGACGAAAAACATCACTCTTTTGCCCTAAACTGGACCCCGTTTGAACTGAACATAAGGTCGATAAATTAAAGCTCATCGTTTCCTATGATTGCATCCTACTCAAACTCATTCTGTTTGACTACGTGAAAAGTTGCTATAAAACCAACCCCGTCTGCTACCATATCGACCTCAAAGCATCCTATAGTCCTTAGCTCTCCCTTGCCAATACTTCTCAGGTGTTTTACTTCTTATTTAAGTTTAACCTTGCTAAAACTCTCAAAAATATCTTCCCGCATCAAATATAAATCGCATACTGAGTCAATTATGGGCACAAATGACATTCTTTCAGCTACCACTTCCTTGTCAATCAACCCTTTCGTTTTAAGAACATTAGCTGCCTCTTTGTTTGTTTGCATTCTTTTGAGTGCAGTTCTTCTAGATGTGACCTTTTTTTTTAGCAAACTATTTCTCCCTTACAATCGCTTACAATATGTCCTTACTTGATTCTTCTTTGATATAACCTATTTTATTGTTTTCCTTTCCTTTTGTTTTCTCATATATGGTTATTTCATCTTTCAGCTTTTTGATTGTCTTTGCGCGATACGTTCCAGCTTTGTTTATCTTACTGTCTGTTATGCCTTCAGCAAAATATGCTACAATGCATTCCTCCTCAAGTTGGATTGGCTTACTAATCTCCATCAAACTGCATAAATATTCAAAACAAGTTTCTTTCGCTGTTTTTTGTTTACGTCGTAAGATATTATGAATCTCCGCTGAACATAACTTTTTACCGAACTCTTCTATGAAAGAATTCTTCAGCTCTATCCATCCTCGAACACCTGTGACACTTTTGATATATAGCTTGGCGGCTCCACTCAAAAGTTGCCTGGCGTATATAAATCTTTGAAGACTATTCCAACCAACAGTCACTGTTACATACTCAAATTCTGACAACCACGGATTAATATCTTCCTGTGTTGACCCCGAAAAGGATGAAATGCTGTTCCTAACATCTCGTAGTGTAAATCTTGAACTGGTATTGCTCGTTTGCTTCTGCGTAATTACTTGAACCATCCTCACTCACCTGCGTGCGCACCTGCCTCCAATTCCATTACGGAATGATCTAGGAATCGATCCTGCAAAACCTCCTGCGTCCCAGTCGCCTCTTGACCCAGCTCTATCAACTTTGCCTTCAGAAAGGGCACCGTCATTTTCAATATTTCTCTGCCCTCCATTGTAATGCTTTTACCGCTTACAAAATATTATCAAAATGTGAAATGGAATCCTAAGGGCCGATATCTCGACTTCGGGTTAACACGAATCGGAACGTTAAAGTGTTCGATAACAAAAATTTGTTCTCTCAAGGGGTCATGTCAGGGTTAACTTCCAACCGTCGGTCGGCTGACCGATTGAACCTTTGACAGCTGAAAATATTGACAGCTGATTCCCTGAGTGCTTTCTGGGGCGAATTGTTCCACTTTGTGCAGCCAATTTTTCGGCAAGCTGATTGCACGCTTCTGTTTTCTCTTTCCATGTTATGGCATCACTATTCTTATTTTCTAATATGTCTTTGAAGCTCTTAAAGAGATCAACGAGGATATTTTCCTCCAGCTGGGAAAAGTTTTTCCCTCGAACTTTATCTTTAGACATTTTTGCAAATCATGATCGAAAGTAAACAAAGCATAAACAGCTGATGCAATAATCAAAGCACATTTCGCGCTATACAAAAAATTTGTGCGCTTTGCAATACTTTTTTCTTTCTGGTTGTAAAACAGATTTCGAGAGAACGAATTGTTTTACCGACCATCTTATCAGATGGTCAACTTTATCCTCACTTTCCAAAACCGGCACCGTAACCCGAAGTCGAGATACCGGCCCTAAAACTACTTATATCATCGATGTTAAAATATTTGACTTTGAATTTAATATCTTCGATACCACTGTCGCTCACCCAAGCCAATTGATTCGAAGCTCTTCGTACTTCACGTCGTTCTCTCTCGCTCTTTTTTACGTTGTCCCTCTCTTCTTGTCTTGTTGTTTCTCTCGCCAACTGTCGTCTCTGCAATGTTCTTTTTGCAAATTTGTTCGTCTCTTGCAAGTTAGAACCTCTCTTTTCGTCGATCCGAAATTCGCCACCACCGCCTATGGGAATCGCCGTCGGATTGCGCCTGCTTTTGCTTGCTCTCATACGTCGTTGCACACTGACACACGAATTGGCGTTTATGTATGGTGTTTTCTGACTCTCGTCTTCGTCGCTTTGCCGTTCCTCTTTGCAAATTTCGTCGTCTTTTGCAAATTAGAACCTAGCCTCTCTCTTCGTCGATCCACAATTCGCAGGCAAACATTCGAAATCGCCACCGAATTGGGTCTCCGTTTGTCTGTTGTTTCTCGTATCCTCCTTCACACGTCGTTGTACACACACACACACGAATTGGCGTTTGCGTATGGTGTTTTTCGACTCTCGTCTTTGTTGCTTTACCGTTCCTCTTTGAAAATCTCGTCGTCTTTTGCAAATTAGAACTCGGCCTTTTTCTTCGTTGATCATCCACCAAAACAAATATTGGCAGTCTCACGCCCTTCCAATAGCGCCTACATTTGCGTGCTGTCCTCGTGTTTTCTTTCTTCGTTTCTTCTTCTATTTCGTCGTACTTTATGTTCCTCCAATTTTTCGCATTTTGAGCTTGCCGACTTCTACAGGAATTAGCGTCTTTGTATGGTGTTATTGCCGATGCTCATTGAAAATGTTCTTGCGTTCTTTTAAGCCTTCGTTCATGTTTTAACTCCGTCGTTTTTAAATTGTTCATCAAATTTCGTTTTTGCTTCGACTCTTTGTCTTACCATCGATTCTCTTCCCATGTGTTGACGCACACATGACGCATACATAGTTATGTATTCTAACCATTCTTGCACATTCCCGGACGAGCCCCCAATAATTTGTAGGTATTACAAATCATATATTTTATTTCGGTAATGTAGCAAGTTTAAATGGTTAAGGTTAAATGAGGTAGATTGGAATGATACGGTTAAAAGACTCAATAGGCACGAGCAAGGTATACCTATAAAGGTAGTCGAACTTGCTGTCCCGCCCTCCTTGCGTATGAGTTAAATTTCAGTCTGCTACAGCAGTTGTGAGTGACGCATCTCCGCGGACGATTTTTTCGTGTTTTTCGCTTTTTCTCTCTCTTCTGTCATTTTGACACTTAAATAAGAGAGAGCAAGTTCTGCTCAGAATTGTTCCCATATTGGAGAGAACAATATGCTCTGAAGAAATCAAAATATCTAGGACGCAAAGATATGTGCTTGAATTGAGGGACTACTTTTATTCTACTTACCAACTGCCTAGCATTATTGCTTGTGTAGACGGAACGCACATCCGGATTAAAAAACGGTCCGGTAGGAAGGGGTATTTTAGCTTAAATGCCATGGTGGTAAGGAGACAATTTTTTAAATAAAATGTGCGATGTATTTATAACGAAGTATACATTTTTCTTTTTGTTAAGGTGTGCTATTACAATATGGAGATATTGGCAATTAATAGCACCCATCCAGGATCTTGCCATGATTCCTTTATTTGGAATAACAGCCTGGCCAGAGACTACTTTTCAAGATTGGATGAACATTTTGTTTTGGCAGATTCTGGATATGCCCTAGAATCATTTGTCTTAACACCTTACAGAAGTGCAGAAGCCGGATCCATGGAACACATATTTAATAAAAAGCATTGTGCAGCTGGAAACATTGTGGAACGAACTATCGGAGTTCTTAAAAGTAATTTTTGATGCTTTCAACGCTCTATTATTTATGAGCCCATATTCTCATGCATTGTTAATGTTTGCTGCGCCTTGCAAAATATCTGCCACAGACTTAAATCGCCAGTCGCAGATGATGTAGTTTGGACCGAACCTCCGGAAGATGAAAATAATATTGAATATGAAGACCATCAAGACTCTAACATGATTAGAGATAGAATAGCTCGTACACTTTCTTAACAAATACAAACAACGCGAAAAAATACACAAAAATAATTTTTTTAATTCTTTGGTTATTATATTAGCTATACCGTCCTTAAAAACATTAATCTTCTCTCTTTCTGGTCAATTGTGTCCCCGTGGTTTTATATGTCCAAATAGCCAGAGGACAATGAGGAGGGGTTCCCGAAGCCAATGCAAACACTTGTTGTAATTAGTTTAGGTTAGATTTAATTAAACGAAAAGAAATGGATTTCAGCGGTAGATCTATGTTGGGTAGATCGGGGCGATACTCTCGTCGTTGACGTTCGCTAGCAGACTGGCTCTCTTTCCCACGCACGTCGATGGCAAGACCTATGCTTTGGTCCGAGAGAGCCTAGATTGGAGAGTTTGACACCTTGGGATCAGTGATGCAAAACCGAACATGCCGCCCGCCAATGCTAGATCTAGCGTTAAGATTTCCTTGTTCCCGAGGTGACAATCAGCTAAAGATACTTGGTTCGGGGGTTCTAGAAAAGAGATATAAATGCAAGATGTGTGCGCCAATGTATATTATAAGATTAGAGGGTGGTTATGAGAGTGTGCCTATGTCTGAATCGGTAATCGACACATAGTTTTAAGCGTAACCACGCGAACCAATGAATCTTGCCCTGGATGAAGCTCGAGAACCTGTCCTAGTAGCAATTGCGACGGCGGAAGTCTGTCATCCTTTACCAGCACAAGGTCGTTGAGCTTGAAGTTCTCTGTTTCCTGGTACCACTTCGGTCGCTGCTGCAGATGAGCACGCCAGTCGCGACTCCAACCTTTCCAAAAGTGGCGTATCATCGTTTGCTCGATAAGGAACTGGTGCCGGAACGACGCGGTTTTGGGCTGATATTCTGGTGGAGCAAACATTGTGTCTCCGATCAGAAAATGTGCTGGAGTCAGCACCTCCAAGTCATCTGCATCAGCTGTGAGAGGACACAGAGGCCGCGAATTGAGACATGACTCGATGGTAATGAGCACCGTCGATAGTTCTTCGTATGTGAGCCGCCGATCCGCCATGACCCGATTTAGGTGATATTTTACAGCCTTTACATTGGCTTCTCACAATCCGCCAAAGTTGGGCGATTGGGGAGGAATGAAATGCCAAACTGTTCGTTGCGATGCCAAGTTAGGTGCTATCATCTCGTCAAAATCCCTTCGGAGCTGAGCATGCGCCTTCTTCAGAGCGTTGTCCGCACCGACGAAGTTGGTACCATTGTCGCTATATATGTGTTTGATTGATCCTCGCCGACCTGTGAATCTGTCCAGAGCCTGCAAGAAAAGTTCTGTAGTGAGGCCTGTCACTGCTTCCAAGTGCACAGCCTTTGTCGCCAGACTAATGAAGACAGCAATGTAGCCCTTATACACACTAGCGCCTCGTAGATGAGCTGCCCTGAGCTCTATGGCGCCGGTATAATCTACACCGGTCGCTATGAATGGTCGTCTCGGCGGATTGACTCGATGAAGAGGCAGATCTCCCATAAGTTGGGCGGAAGTTGATGGTCGCACTCGAAAACATCGCATGCATTTCCTTTTTACTCGACGAACTGCTTGCCTCACCGTAAAGATCCAGAGCCGGTGGCTTGCGTGCGCCAAAGTCAGCTGTGCACCTCCGTGCAGTGTCAAACAATGTGAGTTCTTGATAACCAATGTTGTGAAGTGATGGGAACCAGGCAAAATGATAGGATGACGTCGATCATATGGTAAAGCTGAGTGCCGCAAACGTCCCCTTATTCTTACGATGCCATGGGAAATGATCGGTGTTAGTACTATCAGCTTGCTTCTGGACGGTAATGGCTTGGAGTTTCTCACGGCGACTAGATCTGCTGGGAAGGATTCAAGTTGGACGGTGCGCACAATACTTAACAGAGCTTGGTCCAGTTCTTCAGTGCTTAAGGGGCCTACACGCCAGTTTCATTTGTTACACGCGTTGTGCTTGAATCGCCGAATGTAGGCAATGACTCTTACAGCTTGAGTGTATGTAGAAAACCGCTCTATAACTGAGATTTGGCTTCCAATGCGGGGTCGGCCATAGAGATATCAGACACCTTTTTGGATGGCCACATGGTCTGATCGCGCTGGAGTCAGCCGGGTCCCTTCCACCACAAGTTAAAATCCTTCAGCTCCTCTGGGGTGAGTCCTCTCGTCGCACAGTCTGCTGGATCGTCTGTCGTGCTCACATGACCCCATTCATTTGGGGTGGAATGGTCAAGTATAAAGGCAACCCTGTTGGCAACGAATGTCTTCCACCTGTTAACGTCGCCATGCAACCAATGTAAGACAATCGTAGAGTCGGTCCAATAGAACGTTTTCACCGGAAGTGATGACAGCCGCTGAGAAGACACTATCTACTTCATGAGCTTGATAGCCAATACTGCACCGCTTAGCTCGGTGCGGAGTATGGTCAAGGGCTTAGAGGAAGTGACCTTTGCTTTGGCCATAAGCAGGGATGTGAAACATGACCCGTCGACATGTTCCACTCGTAGATACACGGCTGCTGCATATGCTTTTGAGGACCCGTCACAGAACGCATGTAGTTGCACCGGCGCATAATGAATCCATCGTCCAATGCTGATATCGCCGATACTCTGCAATCCGATTTGAAATGATCTCCATCGTACTGCGAGAGACTCCGGAACTGCTTCGTCCCACTCAAGGAACGCTCTTGTACCGTCTGCACGCGCAGTCTTTGATATGGTTATTTCCTTTAAAATAAGCTTCCCAGAGATGATGACAGGCGCGATTAATCCTAGCGGGTCAAAGAGTCTAGCGATGCTAGACAAGATCGTCCGTTTAGTTGTACCTTCTTGGTGCCAATACATTCCCAAGGTCTTTATGGGATCACTATTATCCCAGCTCAATAGCGTTTGACTGCAACGATGTTCTACTGGAATCAAGTTCAATAGCCTTGAATCATTGCTCGACCATTTGCGCAATTCCATGCAGGCGGATTTGATTGATGCCGTAACTTGAGACCGTTTTGCTTTTGCGTCTTCTATGGTGTGACCGCCTGATAGGATATCGCCAACGTTTATCTCCTTCATGAGGACTTCCTCTGCCTTTGGGTATGAAACTCGTCCATCTTGAGCCAATTGATGAATGATAGCCGTGTACGGCGCCGAGGCTGTTCCAAACGTCAGCGTCGACAATGCGTACGTGTTGATGGTTCCATCCTCCACCCGCCATCAAATTTGCTTAAATTGCGCGTCGTCAGGGTGAACATCAAAGCAACGATAAATTTTTTGTATATTCGCTGTGAAGACATAACGACATTTCCGCCAATTTAGAATGACCGAAGACATGTCGTTTTGAAGCGTCGGTCCAGAGCAAAGTATATCGTTCAATGAGCGTCCATTGCTCGTTTTGGCAGAAGCGTCGAAAACTATGCGTTGCTTTGTGGACATATTCTCCTCCTTAAAGACAGCGTGGTGTGGCAGCACGCACGAAGCTGTGTGTGTGTGAGTGGACTCTCGTATTTTAAAAGTACCTTCAGCGCCCACAGCCGGATTGATCTGACCCAACGAAAAGTACTTCTCTATTTCGTCGCTATATCGCTTCCAACTGTAAAAAGCGATTAAGCGCCATTTGATGTGACTTTCCTAGAACCATGTTTGGATCCCTATATGTTTTGAACGGAAGTCTCGCTACGTAGCGCTTATCCGGTCTGCGCACGTACGTTTTCTGAAAAAACGATTTGCACCACAGATCCTCTTCGGTGACTGTGGATCGTTTAGGTACGGCTTCAACCTCACAAAACCTCCTGAGTAGCTATTCCGTCTCCAAAGAAATTTGATGACAGCGAAGCTTGGTTGTTCCTTCCATTCCGTCCGCTTGGCCTGATAGTATCTAGCCAAAATTAGCGTTTTGAGCCAGAGGTTCGTTAGGTCCTCCAATCCTGGTCTCAGGCAACATGATTTGTGCCATCAAGTCAGCTCCCAATATGAGATCGACTTGTTTCGATCGGAAGTATCGAGGATCTGCCAGCTGAAGTCCCTGGATGTGATCCCAGCTCTTCGGAGAAAAGCTTTGACTAGGAAGAAACGACGTTAACGTTCTGAGTACATACGCCGAGCAGATATCTAAAGAAAACTGCGGATTAATATTACTTGAAAATTCACCATATACTTGTTGCGGCGACCACCCCCTTGACCCACACCAATGATGGATGCGCGGGTACCCGTTCTTTTTAGATGAAGGGATGGCGCCACATGCCTGGAGACGATGGTTCCTGGTCGATGAGAGCATTGATGACTCGCTTGAAGACCATTGATCGGATTCCGTATGATGATATGCGGGGTTGCGAGGAGAATCTGTCTTCTAGGGGTGTTCGATGAAATGGCGGAAAAACATCTATAAGACTCACCATGCGATTGGACAGGCAGGCAAACTGGATTGCAGGTCGGAGGTACGGATGACTGCGGTTTCGCAGACCGTGCAGTATGCGGTAGCGACTGATAAGAGGGTTGACCTTGCGAAGTGACGGGAAAATGCAGCAAAGTATGGTGCCGCTGCCCGCACGCCTGACTACCCTTGGTGCTGGTGCAGCGAGAAATGGTATGGGACCGGCTTAAGCAATTAAGACATAGCTTCGCTTTGTTCACAATGTCTTTGCGCTTGTAGCAATCTAGGGCCAGAAAGTCTGGACAACGACGCAGGATGTGGTCGCCGTTGCAGTGAAGGCAGTGTACATTCGAGCGCTTTGGTCGGTCTTGCGCGTTATGCACTCGGATACGCTTGGTAGTATCTGACGCGCCCGGCAAAGTATTGGAGTCGTACGATGAGCTGCGGTTCTCGATCGCATCCATTATGACTAGGCGATCACTCAGAAACGATTCTAGCTCCTTAAACGAAGGGACGGTGGAGCTGCTGCCTTGATGATGCTCCCACTCCCTATGAGTCTCCTTTGGTAGCTTCGATGCTAGGTAATGCGCCAGCCAGTGGTTGCGCTCCCCATCCAAGGCTTGGATGCGGCGGAACGCAGCCAGGCAGACATTAACTGTGCTGAGCATAGTCCGAATGGACTCAGCAGTCTCCTTTTGCAATCTGGGAAGGGCATAGATGGCATTCATATGATGCGAAAACACAACGCGATGGTTGTTGTATCTCTTGCCCATCATACCCCACATCACCGCGTTATTAGCGTCCGTGAGCTGCATTTGGCGAATATCGTTCTTTGAGAAAATTCAATTTTTGTACACCGCTTAAAGTAGAGTTGTCATGGATCAAGCTTAAGAACGCGTCATAAAGCCGAGGCCAGTCAATGCATGCACCGGAAAATTTGGGGACTGGCATGTGCGGTATTTTTAGATGAACGTCTGCTGCGTCAGTGTGTTTTTCGGATGAGATATTAGGCACGATTGGAGCTGCAGGTAGCAGCCTCTTCGACTCCTCGTCTAGAGTACACGCCACTTCCATATGACGTTCCTCAAACTCCGAAGAAAACATTTTGTTATAATAGGATGACTCTTCATATCCATCCAAATTGAGGAGCTCTTCGTGAGATTCACGAAATGCCTTCCGCAAGCTTTCCACTTGTTCCATACGCTTCTCAAAGTAAATACGCGTTTTCCTCGACTCCGAATCTTTCTTAAAGTTCTGCAATATAGATTTCAACGCCTGGAAACGATCCTTCTGCACATTCACCAACCTTTGCAGTGGCAGAACCTTCGAGCCCGCATCCAAATCCATACTACTTGTATGTTTGCATATTTATTATATTAGATTATATTTGCTTCGCCTATAAAATTAACGCTTGCACAACTCACCACTCAATATAAAATTCGTTTAGAATAAGTAGTTGATCTCACACACAAACTAACTCAAATTATCTTTACTTACCCGCACTAAACGCACCAAGAAATGAGATTAGCGAAGAGAGCGGCGCGATGAACCGATGGCGAAGAGAGCGGGGCGTCAAGCACTAGCACTAGCTTGCGGTTATCTTATTCTTCTATTGCACTTCTTCGTTTAGCAGACCGCGATCTAACGTTTATGTTCACGAAATTGTTTGTGTTTTGCAGCTGGGTTCCCGTCATGGGCCACCATGGTCAATTGTGTCCCCGTTGTTTTATATGTCCAAATAACCAGAGGACAATGAGGAGGGGTTCCCGAAGCCAATGCAAACACTTGTTGTAATTAGTTTAGGTTAGATTTAATTAAACGAAAAAAAATGGATTTCAGCGGTAGATCTATGTTGGATAGATCGGGGCGATGCTCTCGTCGTTGACGTTTGCTAGCAGACTGACTCTCTCTCCCACGCACGTCGCTCGCAAGACCTATGCTCAATGATCAATGATGCAAAACCGAACACTTTATATTTCCTCTAATGCTTTGAAATGGTTGCTTTGCTGTTCTTTCAGTTCTTGCAAAGTTTCAGCCACCGATTTGAATGTTTCCCCTAGTAGAGAGCAGATTTTCTCCAATTTGAGATCCGGAGCGGACGGTCGAGCACGTTTCGCTTTTGGTTCTTCTTCAGCTTCCAACTCATTTATAATCAGGGTCGTAGACATATAAGTGCTATCTCCTCCTTGATTGGTTGTAAAGCCTGCTTGTTTCGGGCCATCTTCTTGCGGCGGCAATTTTTTGCGATTTACAATAACCAGAGCATAGCTGTATGTAAAACAATTTGCCATCGAGGATCTACCATATGAACGAAACGTGATTTTGAGTAAGATTAAAAAGGAGGACGAGCAACGCGGCAGTTCAGTTTCCAACTCTTCCATTTTAGATTAGGTTGATCTCTTAAAAAGTGCCACTCCGAAGAAACTATCGACTCGCGGATGTAAGCCAATGAAGAGCGCAATCCTCCAAAAGCGTGCTGAATGAATTGAAAAATAAAGCACATGAGCGTGAATCGAAAAAAAACGGCCAAGGAAGCGGCAAGGCTCGCTAATCTCTGATGAGGACGTAGAAGAGAATATTATTAACGAATAATGAATAATGTTAATAAATAAATAAACTTAAAATTTTTTTTTATCTGCAGTGGCATCTAATTTTTCCCCATATTGAGAATATTATCAACCCCACCGGAGCCAACATTTTTTGTTGGCTAAAAAAAGGAACTTTACTAAATATTTAACAATTGTTTGGACGTTGATAGCAATGACTGCACCATCAAGTGGCCCATGGGACACCAGCCAAATGCTGTTACGCGCGAATCCCAGGCCAAAACGCTGCCCTCCTCCCACCCAACCGACCGAGGGGCGCTGTCGCAAAACGCGCGACTCGTTAACCGAACCGATCGCGATCATGCAGGAAAGATAGATGTTAGACTAGTATTCGAGGAAAATTAGAACTAATCTTACTAAAGGAGTTAATCATGCATTAAAACTATCGTACACCACAACTACAATTACTAACTAAGAGAAAGGTATGTGAGTATTAGTAATTTAAGAAGAGGAAGGGAATTAGTTGCCGATATAATATGGTAGAGGGAATTATAATCCGAGCATAAAACTCTAAAAGGTTCATGCAAGGAATAATTCGATCTACAAATCGGAAGGAACAGAGGGGTATAATTTCTGGTAATTCTAATAGGAATCGTGAAGTTTATGCGGCTCAACAAGTCAGGGCTATCTACGTCACCCTTGATCAAGTTGTGCACAAAAATAACACCAAGCATTGTTCTACGGTTAACTAAAGATGGAAGGTTTATTAAAAGCGATCTACTAGAGTAAGACGGCAGTCTCACACTTGCATCCCAGTTGAGGCCGCGTAGAGCGAAAATTAAAAAGTTTTTCTGTACTGATTCTATACGGTCCTGGTGTACTTTGTACTGAGGGCACCATACACAAGAACCATATTCTAAAATCGGACGAACAAGCGATACATAGAGAGTCTTTGTTATATAGGGGTCGTCAAATTCCTTTGACCACCTCTTTATAAACCCAAGCACGCCCATGGCCTTATTTACCATGGTAGAAATGTGTTCAGAAAACTTTAACTTGGGATCTAAAAGAACACCAAGATCATCAACTAGGGTAATTCTCTCGAGAGAACCCCCGCCTAGTGTGTAAGGAGCCAGAAAGGCGCTGGAGCGATGAAATGTCATTACTTTACATTTCGAAGCATTAAGGTATAACAAATTTGCACAACACCATGACTGAAAGGTATTAAGATCGGATTGCAACCTGGAGTTAGATAAGCTGTCCTTGAACTGGACACACAGCTTAACATCATCCGCATACATAAGTACTCGAGAGTATGTTAATACCGAAGGCAGGTCATTTATAAAGAGTGTAAAGAGTAGGGGGCCTAGATGGCTGCCCTGTGGTACGCCCGAAGTAACCATAACTGGTGAAGATAGGGAGTTTTTGAAGAGGACTCTTTGGGACCTGGAACAAAGGTAGCTAGAAATCCATCTCAAGAGATTGGGTGGAAACCCTAAAAGGTCAAGTTTTTGTGCTAGGAGAGTGTGGTTTACAGAGTCGAATGCTTTACTGAAATCTGTGTAAATGACATCCGTCTGTAGATTACCTTGGAAGCCTTTAATGATAAAGGAGGTGAACTCCAATAAATTCGTGGTTGTTGATCTCCGCCTTATAAATCCATGCTGGGCTGGAGATATAAAAGATCTGCAAAGATGCTGCAGGTGCGGAATTAAAATTTTCTCAAACACTTTAGGAATTGCGGATAACTTTGATATACCTCTGTAGTTCTTCGCGTCAGACTTACTACCTTTCTTATGGAGAGGAATAATGAACGACTCCTTCCATATGGAGGGGAAGCATGAAGAGTTAATGGACAGGCTGAATAGTTAAAGCAACGGTCCACACAGAGACTCGGCGCAGTATCTAAGTACACAGCCGGGAACTCCGTCCGGACCCGGTGAAAACACCGGCTTAACTTTCCGGAGGTCAAGAAGCAGAGAGCTTTCATTTAGCAAGGTACTGAAGATGCCGTTCGACCTGGGTAAACCGTATGGGTACGGCTGCCCGGAGTAGCATTCCTGAGAATAGGTTGTTTGGAAGTATTGGGCAAAAAGATCGGCAATTGCCTGATCAGTGTTTGCCGACGTATTAAGAAATGATAGCGAGGATGGATGAGCGGACGTTTTACGCTTACTGTTTACGAAGCTGTAAAACTGCTTAGGGTCCTGAGAAAAACGTATCCTGCATCTAGATAGGTAGTTCTTATAGCACTGGGAATTAAGAACTGAAAAGTTTGACCGAGCCATTACATAGCGAGAGAGAGAAGAAGGAGAGCCAACTTCTTGAAATTTTTTGTAAAGTCTTGATTTTAAGTTTTTTAGACTGGATAACTCTTTGGTAAGCCAAGGGGGTTTCCCAGAACTAATAGGACAGGAAAGTGGGACACAAGACTCAAAAAGTGAGTCAAGTGCATCATAGAAAATGTTTGTGCATATTGTAACATCAGTGCACAAATACAAAGCGGACCAATCAAAATCCCTAATGAGGTTATTAAGCTTCGCAAACTCGGCTTTACGAAGGCAGCGGACACATTGAGGTAGCCTACCCGACCGATCCAATGCGGTTGGTCCTATATCGAGCGACACTTCAAGATGGTAGGCGTCTTCAGGTATAGTGAGCGGAGGGACTCGGGTTAACAACACAATGGTCGGATCCGTTACAAAGCACAGATCAAGCAATCGACCCAGGGAATTTTTCACATGGTTGACTTGAGACAGGAATAAGTCGAGTAAGCCGTCTATAAAGTCATGTCGTGACATGGGGACTAGGTTATTAGACTCGTTTACCGAAGACCAAACAGGTCCTGGTAAATTGAAATCCCCAAGAACTATCATATGATCTTTATCTGATAGCGAGGAAGAAACAGCGCTTAAGGCGGACAAGTGCTGCTCATAAATTGCGATATCCGAAGAAGGTGGAATATACGAGCATGTAATAAAGACTGAAAAAGCGGGAAGAATCAGTTTTATACACAGGAATTCCAGTTCTTGTTGAATCTGGACTGTAAAATGTTCCGACGTGAAGTTAGAGTCCACTGCAATCAGAACCCCACCTGCACGTCGAGACGAACGGTCATTTCTAAAGATTGTGTACCGACCTGCCAAAACTTCAGAACTAAGAATTTCCGGTTTTAACCAGGTCTCTGTAAACACAATTACATGGGATGCAAATGCGACGCTATCCCGAAACAGAGTGCTGAGCTTACTACGCAAGCCTCTAACATTCTGGTAGGTGATTAAGAGAGAGGAAGTTAGTTTTTTGGATGGGTGGACTGGGAAGATGAGGATGGAGCACTGGCCTGACTAGTATTAAGAGTTATTGGGGGCCTACTCTTCTTCTTTGCCTTAAACTCCTTCACCACCATGTTCTCTGGCCAAAATTTGGCAGAGCAAATGGTGTCAAAATGAGTTGGGGAGACGCTTATTTTGAATGAAGCTACATCCCTGGCATAAGAGAAGTTAAACTTCTCCACCTTTAAACCGTCGGCTTGTATATTGCTTTGCTTTATTAAACATATTTGTAAAGCACAGAATAAATGTAGTTTATTCGTCAGTTGCTAGCTCAGGCCTCCAGCTTACCATAGATATTGTAAAGGAGTACCTTCTTTACAACGCGCCATGCAAGGCAGGAGCATCATAGACTATACGACTTATAGCCTGTTGACACTAAGGTTGAGTAATTGAGTTTTGGGCAAAACTCGAATTTCATTTACATGGGGAAGCATAAGGGCCCTAGAGGTGGCAAAAAAGTTGAGTTTTGGTTGAGTTTCAATCGAGTTTGTCCGATTTTCCGAATATTTCAACCCTGATCTGCCTATCGTGGAACTATCACCACTAAAAAAACAACAAAAAACATATGTGATTATGGAGAAAAAAGGTAAACAAACAAATATTTCCTAAAAACAATACTTTTAATAAAATTTTAGATAGATGAAACAAAATTGTACTTTTTTCAATATTTATTTATATTTATGTTCATGAAATGGCTTTTGACACAGCAAATAGACTCAATACCGTACGATATTCCGCAGAGGGTCCTAGGCAATGGCTATTCTCTTCTCAAGAGGGATTGTCACTCGAAAAGGAGTATCTTTCTTTTGGAGTTTGGGCAACAGTCCATCAAGTATGTTGAACGCATGCCTTTCCATGCGGAAATTTTCCTTAAAGAAGGCATCCGAGTTCTTCGCAACGTCCTCCTCCCAAAAAGATCCATATCGCGGCTATTATAATTCAATATTATTATAAAATAGAAGCACTTGAAAATGAAATGCCAATTTCTTAGCTGGGCCCAAATGCGTGCATGTAAAATTGTATCCAAATACTCCACAGTTTGTGCAGACATTGTCGCCAAATCAATACATCGCAGCATCGTTGCATCTAGCTTTGCCGAATAAAGCATAAATGCTTCATCGCTGTTCATATTTGTGTAATTTCATAATCTAAACAAAACAACGCACGCTCGTGTTTGTCAGCAAGCCAAAACTCAATAGCTAAATAACTTAACTTTGGCATATTGTAGACACCAGTTCTGAGTTATTGAGTTTTCTAGCGCTAGCGGCAGAGTAAGAGATCTGCGACGACATGATGGAATTATACAAGGTGGTCTCGTCGGCTGCCGTCTCGTGCGGTTTTTGGTCCGTTAACTTTCAGTGCGTGCTTGTTGAAGTGAAAGGTTGCGTGCGGAAGAACGTATAATTCCATCATGAGCGACGACAAGCATGAAGCAAAGACAATATAAGTAGTAAGATAAGCATCGCCCATACAATTTCATTTTGTTAGCAGCGCGGATTTCTGTACATGCCTAAGTACGCGCTGTCTCGCTCTCACGAAGTTGAGAAGAGCACACGGATCTAAAAATAGAATGAGCTTGCATGTATGAGTACACCCAGAGCTGCAAGCACATATGTGTGCGTATTTCTGCCGAGCTGCCGAATTTTGACGAGACGTAAACATTTCTGAGACAGAAATGTATTTGCTGGAAGTTGGGGGGACAAAAATTCGTTGGCGATTGAAATTTGGATAATAAAATTGCATTATTCATTTAAATAATAAAAATAATATTATTCATTAATATACAATGTAAATATATTACCCATTTTCAACATTTGATATTACATATATAATTGACCTATTTTTGCTAATTATACCCGGTACTCGAAAAGTATAGGTGTCGGGTTTCCCACCCCAATATGACGTCGTCTAAATATTATAAATTATAGTCAGTGGTGCGGCCTAACGTAAATTCAGATTATTGTTTGTAACTTGCAATGCCCACTATAAAATTGATTGTTCCCTTATGCTTACGCACGGCAGCGGTGTTCTTTCGCCTCTTTATATCGCCTCTTTCGATCTTCGCACTCGGCTTAGCAGCAGACTGAGCTGTTTTACTCTCGCCTTTATCGCGCTCTCTCGCTCTCTTTAAGCATTGCTTCATAGGGCACGGCAATTAGGCCATCAGCCTTTGCAATCATTCGGTAACTAAGCTTCGCCGCCACCGGGATAAATTAATATCCATCGGTCATACCACATTGTTCTACATACATATACAACTAGCAAACCCGGCGAACTCCGTTTCGCCACCAGATGGCTTCGTTATATGTATCATTTCGTTTGGTGATTAAAAGATGAAGAAACATTTTTTTTTTTGTTTTATATTTGAAAAGGAAAAATTTTATTTCATTTCACATCTGTAATGAATTCATTTCGATTACAAAAATGAAGTGTTATTTAGTTGAACTTATCTAAGTAAATGAAAGAGAATCCAAAGTAAATACTGAATCGAAGCGTTATACGTGTCCGCAAATTATCCGTTTCATTGAAGTGCTCTTTGGTAAACCACATTTTTTGTTTTTTGGTCTGACGTTAACACAAAAAAAGCGGATGGTTTCCCAACTCGTGAACACGCAACGTATAACTGCCCATGTGAAAAACAATGATTTTCTAAATTTATCCCACAAACACTAAGCGATTTGCCTTGCGACTTGTTAATTGTCATTGCGAACGCAAGGCGAACTGGAAATTGCAATCGTTTGAAGTCAAACGGAAGATCAGTCGGAATCATTGGTATTCGAGGAATACATACATTTTCACCTGCGTACTTTCCGTTAATAATGGTTGCCTCTATCAAATTCGGCATAAGTCTTTTTACCGAAATCGAGTACCGTTGCAAAGTCGCGGTGGATTCAAATTACGCAATATCATAATAACTGTACCAACTTTGAGTTGCAAGTTATGTGCTGGAAATCCTGGTAACTCCAGAGAGTTCAAAAACTCCGTTGGATAATTTACTACATCATCGGGATTTGTTATGGAATCAACGGATTTGTATGTCACCAAATCGCCAGCAATTTTTGATTGAATGGTGAAATTATCATTATTCTTTGCGGCAAGAATTGCTCGTTGACTTAACCAAGCATAATTCTGATAATTCTCACTAATGTTTGGGAAAACATTTTCAATAAGAGCTAATTGAGAGTCTACAAATCGGCAAAAGTCGTTGGTAGGAGTAATTAATCCAGATGTCGCATCAACTGGGACTTTTCCATTTCCAACAGCTAACAATTGTTTGAAAAATTGTGCAGCACTTTGATCATTTTGAAGTTGAACTCTCATATTAGTGGTTAGCGATAATGTTTTTACGTTATTCCATAAAGGTAATGCCTTCAGGCAAGCATTCAATGCATCTGCAGGCGTTCCACGGGGAATTACTGGCAACTTCTGCCTGAAATCGCCTGCCAATAATATCATCAAGCCGCCAAAGATGTTGTTATTTCGCCGAAGATCCTTCAGTGTGAAGTTAACTGCTTCAAGTGATTTCTTATGTGCCATTGTGCACTCATCCCAAACAATGAGCTTGCATTGCATCAACAATTTTCCCTTTGCACTGGATCGGGAAATATTGCATGTTGGAGTATTAATTGTGTTTAAATTGAGTGGCAACTTAAGCGCAGAATGTGCAGTACGACCGCCATCTAGAAGAGGCGCCGCAATTCCAGATGATGCTAACGCTATGTCACATCTTGATCGAATAGTGGCCAAAATCAATGAAATGACAAATGTTTTCCCTGTTCCTCCAAGTGCGTCCAGGAAGAATAGACCACCAGTATTATTGTCCACCGCTTGCATTAAGGTTTCGTATACTTGCTTTTGCTGTTCATTCAGCAACGGCACATTATTTCGAACGAATACCTACAATGTATCAACATTGTATTGCAGCTCTCGATTTAATTCTTGGTTGAATGCATCGTGCATCGATCGATTTGGCGCAATCATTCCTACTTCAATCAGTAGCTTGTTTGCAATAGTCAAGCATGGATCCTCAATCAGAATCGATCCTTCATTGTAGATTTCATCGGTTATTTGGATGTCAGGATTATTTGTTTGAATGTGCAAGCGATGAAAGATATCTTCACATATGTCGCCTTTGTATTTGTTCCATAACTGAATTGGTTGTGAAGGAAAACATGTGGTGATGATAATTGCGAACAGCGTTCGTATTTGGTACGCATTTGATGAAACAACTGAATCCGCAAGTGTTAAATCCCAATGAGAATCGTTCTCTAGCAAACCCAATAGTTGACATGCTTCTCTATATGTTTGGCATTGGTGGCCATTCACAGTTTTCAAATGCGCAAATGATTTTGGTCCACGTACATTTACCAACAGCAGTCGCAAATAAAAACATTCATCATTTCTAGGATGAACAGTATACATGCGACCTAGTGCATCAGTTGAAAACTCCTGTGGCCAATCTGGAACTGGGGTTCCTTGTTTGCGACGTTGGAATTTCTTTGTTGATTGATTCCAAGTGTAATACTTGGGCACTTCAACGTACATCAGCGTCGCTGCGAATGGATCTGCTTCACACATTGCAAAGAAGCTAGTCAATGTTGTCTATGGTGGTCTCTCAGCTCGTTGTGCCGCATTAGCCTCAGTGAAGTAAACTCTTTGGCCATTTTCCAAATGCACTGCTAAATGTACAACTGTGGGATATCTTTCATGAATTTGAAATGACAATAATCGCCACAGTGCTTCATTAGTACTGACGTATCTGCCCATTTGAAAGTTGCTGATTTCGTCATTCGTATTTTCCGACGCAATACCAAACATAGCCATGTCGCTGCCTTTTGTGACGTACTTGCACAAATATTTGATTGATTTGGCCGAATGACAACTCTCAACGTTTGCATGTGTTTCGAAAATTCGTAATGGCAGCGGGAAATATGGTACAATGAAGTTCGACCATTATCTTCTTTTGAACGCCGACGATAAACTGGATATCCATCGTTCCCTGTGACTGTTTCAGCAACTAACGGTCGCGGATATCGTTTTGTGCACTTTCCATCAGCCATGCAAGGCGATAATGGATTTAATGCACCGCACGGTCCATGCACCATCTGTGTCGTCACAATGTCGTGTATATGGGGATCAGTGACTGGATCAGGAATTTCAGCTGATATGATGTCATCCTCTTCATTTGAATGTAATTTGTTCAGCAACCAAATTAAGATATGAGCATGCGGTAGTCCACGCTTCTGCCATTCCACCGAGTACATATAACAACGTGTGTCACTAAAAACTCGATACTTAGTAAGCACATCCATCATAACCTTGAGTTTTTGCTGAAATACTCTGGCGATTATGACATGGCGATCTTGCGGTTTTTGGCCCGGTTCCAACTCACGTTCAATTTCCGTCCACTTCGGATTGCATGTGAACGTAATAAATAAATCCGGAGTTCCATAATTTCGCACGTACGTCATAGCGTCTTGAGCGTATTCGTGCATGTGGCGTGGGCTTCCGATATAAGATGATGGGAGAATCGTCAGACGTCCAATATTCCGAACATCATTAATGAATAGCATCACGCAAGTGTATATAGTCCTCAGATCGTAGCTTTGTCTGATTGAATCGGATGAACGCTAAACGTTCGGTCTCGACTTTGACATACATGTCGACAGCGAATTGCTGGAATAGACGACGGCACTTCAGAATGACATTCTCCTCATGTGTACGAATCATCATACGATACGCATAGTAATTCATTGCGCTTAGATTTTTATTCGTTGATACGCCTGAAAATGCTAAATTAAATGAATTGTAAATGGAAACCAATAATAGCAATAATTAGTGTGTGAATATTGTACCTGTAATTGGATCGACCATCTTCAACGTGATGTCGTATCCGTCTTGCCCTTGCCAATAAATGATTGGATATTGTAACGTATCGTACAAACGATGTGTCTCGTTTACACGATGCATGATATTGCTTCTTCGCTGAACGACAATGTCTCGCGATTTAGTTGGATCGCCAACAATAATTGCAGCAACATCATTAACGGTGGGTGCATTGAATCTTCGCACATGTTCACCTGTTGGGGTACAATCCGCTCTTATGACACATTTGTGCGTATCCGATGGCATTCGTTCCAATGCTGTTTTGAACATATTAACCACAGCATTATTAGCGTGAAAAAATTCTTGCAATTCTTAATTCAATAATTCGTCTCTTTAACAGTTGTGTTCCCTGTATATTGCACCGCACATTCAGCTGATCCACCATCGACGAAATGAAATATATTTGCAGAAATTGATGCGGTTTATCTGGTGTTGGCACCATTGAACCATGCAAATGAATTATTAGTCCTTGTATCTGTAATTGCAAACAATCATTTGTTGAAGAATACGGTGTAACTTCTGATTGTGTGATGGTGTAGTGTGTGGTGTATATGTAGTTGTTATGTGTTGCAATTCATTGTGTTGGTGTGAGTGATTGGTTATGTGTGTTGTATCTTTTACCTTGCAAGTCGGCATGAAGCCGCCTTCTCGAATGATATTAGCTCCAAACAAAGTCATGCGAAAGCAGTTATTGTATTCAAGGATGTGTTGAAGAAAATGGCTGGAATCGGGATCACTTCCATCGAACAATGATTTCAGTGGCTGTGGTGGTGTAAGTAATGGATCCAATTTGACTTTTCCACTTGCGCAGCACAATCCAGCCGTTTCTCTTTTGAACTTTAACGCATTGCAATATCGGCATATAGTCGTCATTGGTCCAATATCTAAATTTTCATCATCACTGTAGTTCGCAGTGGGATCATATTGGAATGCCAAGCGATTGTATGATGCCAATGATCTTCGTGTCCTCACGCGTTGTCCCAATCGGGAATTTTCTCTTTTTATATTTTGTCTTTCTTCGCTTAAGTTCTGTGAATACACTTGTTGCTGGCTTGCATGTATTGTGCGGCGGCCGATGTTCGCACGTCGTCCTCTAGGCATTTTGGACTATGGACAGAGTGGTTAATTTAACCTCAAATGCACGATCCACATAATTTACAAAGTTCAACTTACCACCTTAAAGACAAATGCCTGCTGCTGAAATTGAATAAAAATTTGCACAATACACGTGATTGATTTGATGGTTTCCAATTGAAATGTTAGCAAACGAATAACTTAATTTTTTAAATTTTTTTTCACAATTTCACAGTGAACACAATTTCGGTTTGTCACATGAAATTACCTGAGCAGAGAACAATGAGTAGCTGTCAAACAATGTATCACGCACCGGCGCCATCTACTTAAAATATTGGTTTGTAGCACATGCTATGTATCAGAGATGGCGCTGTATGTAAAAAAAGATTTTCTCGGATTTCTGTTGAAATTTTTCCTGAATAAACCTGCTATAACTTCACGGAGCCCGAGACCTTTCCAACGAATGCAAAACCGTGGAAATCGGTTCGTGCGTTCTGGAGTTATAGCGTCAGGAAGAAACCCCGACTTATTTTTATATAGTAGATAAATCAATCTTGTTATTAAAACGCTTGACTTTATTTAAACTTTACTTCGCAACAGCTGGTGAAAAACCTTACTAGCTTAACATTGGTGACCCCGACGTGATTTTGTGCAATAATTAATATTTTTGCATTCACAAAGTACATTAAAACTTATAAACTAATTGCCATCTCAACAAGTGTCATCGGCTACATACATAAGTGCACCCATATACAATATACACCGGCCCCCTTACATATTTGGGATTGTGCATAGCTAGCTTACGGTTCTCGTTTATTCCCGTTTATTACGCGCGGTTCTCTTTGCGTTCATCTTCCCGCAAGAAACGTTTCATACGCCGACCGCTAGTGTATGTAGGGCTTGCACATAGGCTGCAGGCTTGCGGTTCTCGTGCTATCGTCTATTGCGCGCTTTTCTCTTTACGACCGTCTTCCCGCTAGAGACGTTGGCACCCATTGAATATAGCAATCGCACATATGTAGCTGTTGGCTTGCTTTGCATTTTTCGGTCATTCCCGTATATTGCGCTCGGTACTCTTTGCGATCATCTTCCCGCTGAAGACGTTGGCCGCCCTTACATATAGGGTCGCAAATAGCTGTTGGCTTGCCTTGCAGTGCTCGGTCGTTGTCGTCTATTGCGCGCGGTACTCTTTGCGATCATCTTCCCGCTAGAGACTTTATTACGCGTGGCACTCTTTCCCATCACCTTCCCGCAAGAAACGTTTGCTAAGCTACGCTGCCATGGAGATGGATGCTGCTAACGCTGCCGCTGCTAACGCTGCCGATGCTATGCAATTGGATGTTGCTAACGAAATGCCAAAAACAAAGGAGCAAAACAGGGTGTCATTTCTGAAGCTGAAGGCTACGGATTTATTGGAGAGTTTGACGAGACTAAGTGCCAATTGGGAGGAGGAGTCATCGGTGTGTGACTATTACATGCTAGTAGTGAGGCTGGATGAGATCGAGGAACTGCACGGCACATTTAAAACCGTGCATAGTGAGCTCGAGGAATTGGATTGGCGCGAGTTTGGCAGTGGTTTGCGCGACAGGTTTCAAACAATGTTTCGTATGCTGAAGCCTTCGATTACGCGTGAAATCGCCCGGAATGGTGCACACATGCTACCTCATTCTACCTTTGCTAGAGGAAATACTACCACTGAGTTTGCTTGCCCCCAGTTTCTACCTCGCCGTAGACAGCTACCCTCCCTGCCACCTATACAATTGCCAACTTTCAGCGGTGGGTATGCAGATTGGACGGATTTCTATTCCATGTTTGTTACAATCATCGACAGTCATCCTGACTTAACCAACATAGAAAGGTCTCAGCATTTGCGTTCCTGTCTGCGGGATGTGGCATTGGAGACTGTTCGGTCGCTGAAAATCTCGGATGGCAACTATAGCGTGGCATTCGATTTATTGGAAAAAAGGTTTAATAATCGACGAATGATTTTTCAAGCACACATCAACGAGATCTTGGCGCTTCAAGCTGTGGAACCTGGGTCAGTGGTTATGCTTCGGGAGCTTTCGGACAAATTTAACGCTCATATGCGTGCGCTTCAAGGTTTGGGCACTACTGAGCAGATCGCAAGATGCATCCTCGTGCAGGAGCTGCTCCGGAAACTGGATCCAGTGACCCAAGCAAAGTGGGAGGAGCGATTCGAGGACCCAGCGTTTGCGAAGGTGATTCCGTCGTGGGAAACTATGGCATCGTTCCTTGAGCAGCGATCCACGTCATTGGAGACATCGGATTTTGCTAGGGCATCCTATGCGCCGAGCAGTCAGGTGGGCAAGAATAAACAGCATAACTATTCTAAGTCCGCCTTGCTTGCAGCCAACCAAGCCTTAAGCTGTGTGTTTTGCAATGATAGCACTCACGAAGTCCAATACTGTTCAAATTTTAAAGCATTGTCACCCGCAAATCGTCATATAGAAGCCAAGCCGCTTTCCTTGTTTATAAACTGCCTTAGAACAGGGCATCGAACAAGTCAGTGCAGCTCGAGCCACTGTCGCACCGGCGGGGGTAAGCATCATACTACCCTGCATTTCGGCAACCCTGAAGCGGCTGCAGCCCAAGGGCAAACAGCGCCAATTGATGCTCCCTCTCCGTTCACGTCGTCCCAGCATACCACTGAACCCTCTGCTTCAGCATCTATGTCTACTACTCTTGTTGCCCAGGATCTCAGCAATGATGATGTACTATTGCCCACGGCCACCGTTTTGGTCAAAAATCAATCTGGAGACTTCGTTTTTTGCCGAGCGCTGCTAGATTCCGGCTCTCAGCTGCATTTAATAACTTCCCGTTTCGAAAATCGGCTTCAGCTTCCGACGACAAAATCGTCTATTACAGTCTCGGGAATAGGCGATTCCAGCTTCATCACCGGTGGATTGTCGGTCAATATTAGCTTGCACTAACGCTGTTCGAACTACTCCACTCTGATTGCTGCTGTTATTGTCCCTAACATAACCGATCGCCAGCCAAGCCTTGAAATGGACATTTGCAACTGGAACATTCCTTCAAACATACCACTCGCAGATCCGGGATTTAATATACCTCACGGCAGCGATCTGTTAATTGGAGCAAAACTTTTCTTGGAGCTCCTGTGTGTTGGGCAAGTCAAGCTGCTGCCAGGATTACCGTTAATTCTGAAAATTCGTTTGGGATGGGTCATGTCTGGATGTTGTGACCGGTACACTGGCTTTTCGTTGATGGTTTCATGCACTCCTGCCTTATCTTATAGGCAAACGGCTCACCGAAAGGTTCTCCTGGTCAAGCTTCCCCGAATTCAATCCCCACGATTCCTGGGTTATAATCTTCAAAATCAAATCCATCGCCGTTACCTGTACATAGATGACTCGGAATACGGCTCTCACTTTCAGGAGTCCAATAGGATTTTGGAGATACTAACTGGACTTTTATCCAGACATCGATGCCAATTGGGGCATTCGGTGGGGCCTGCGGAATCCCTTTTGAACTTGGACATTGACAGCGATGTCTCTACACCGTTGGAACCAACTTCGGAGACGGCTACTGATCAACGTATATCCTCGTTTTCATCGTCACCTCCCTGCAGAGGCGCATTTCCTGACTTGTCAACCAAAAAACAGCCCTACGTCAAGGCAAACGTTCCGCATCCGACTGATATTCCTTCGCATAGGACTCTTCCAGCTGATCTGAGCGAGCCCACATGCTTGGCTTATTCACCTCAATCCTCGTTGAACTTTACTGGCAGTCATCCAGTCATCCCACCCAGGAAGCATCCAGTTGAGAAAATTCCCGAATCAACTTTCATCAATGATCATAAGCAGAATCTATGCGCTGGATTTCGAGCTTTTCTTGGACTAAGTCCATCCCCATATTGGTCAATTGGGGGGCCATATTGGCCTTAACTAATTCTACATTTTTAGTTTCAATTACAGAGAGTCCTACCGATCTGGATGTGCTAATTCGAGCACATTTGAATGGCGGCCCTCCCTCTTCGCTTGCTGAGCCAAATGTGATCAGCTCAAGTTACAACAACCAATCATATCTCGGTCAATGCGTCGCTTACATGAAGTAGATATTCTGGTTGCTATGGAAGGAAGCTTGCTTATCGTCACTGCAGCATCGCTCAAAACGTTCTCCGTACCCTCGCTTGCCAGAAATTGATTTGGCCAAGAATGAGATCTGTCTCGCATCAATAGGTTGAGGCACCTCCCTGAGGACGAGGAGTTGGTGTTTCCCGAGTTGCTGTGCTGAAGTGAAGATGACAACCGGAGTGATAAATCGAATCACGGGGGGAGTATGTCGGGTTTCCCACCCCAATATGACGTCGTCTAAATATTATAAATTATAGGCAGTGGTGCGGCCTAACGTAAATTCAGATTATTGTTTGTAACTTGCAATGCCCATTGCAATATCTTGTTATTTAAACGCTTGACTTTATTTAAACTTTACTTCGCAACAACTGGTGAAAACCTCACTAGCTTAACAATGGGGCTATATTAGATTTGTGCTAAAAATGGATGTGTGTAACACTCAGAAGGAAGCGTTTTTAGCCCCGTAAAGTATATATCTTCTTGATCAGCATCAATAGCAAAGTCGATATAACTATGTCTATGTCCGTCCGTTCCCATTAGCGCCTATATCTCAGAGACTATAAAAGCTAGAGCAGCCAAATTTTGTACCCAGACTCCTGTGATATCACACTGTTACAAGTGTATTTCAAAATGTCGCCCTGGCCCCTATCGTCCAAGCAAAGAACGAAAATCTGTGGCATGCACAATTTTGAAGATACGAGAAAATCATAGACAATGATCACATCTATCAGAGTGTTGAATCTGGATCAGATCAGATCATAAATATACCCACTATGAAGAAAACCATTTCGAAATGCATGGTTCCCTCTCGCTCTCTCTCACACACATGGGTGGGTGCTATGCCTGATCGAATTTTTTGCCGCCTAGATCTCAGAGACTATAAAAGCTAGATCAACAAAACTTTCTATCCAAATTCCTGTGGTATCAAACCGAGACGAGTTTGTTTCAAAATTTTGCCACGCCCCCTTCCTCCCCCACAAAGGACGAAAACCACAATTTTTAAGATACGGGAAAACGAAAAACGCAGAATCATAGAAAATTACCATATCTATAAGAGTTTTGAATCTGGATCAGATCAGATCATAAATATAGCCACAATGAAGAAAACCATTTCGAAATGCATCGTTCCCTCTCGCTCTCTCTCACACACCGGGGTGGGTGCTATGCTCGTTCGCATTTTTTGACGCCTAGATCTCAGAGACTATAGGAGCTAGATCAACCAAAATTTCTATCCGAGCTCCTGTAATATCAGACCAAGACCAGTTTATTCTAAAATTTGGCCATGCCCCCTTCCGCCCCCCACTAAGGACGGAAATCTGTGGAAACCGCAATTTTCAAGATACAGGAGAACTAAAAACGCAGGATCATAGAATCTGGATTAGATCGAACTATTAGCATAGCAAGAAGAAACAAATGAAATTTCAGTAGCCTTCCAAGCTTATTCATTCCATCTCTCTCTCGCACACAGCCGTAGGAAGTAGATGTAGACATGTAGAAAAGACAGATGTAACAAATGTATGTAAACAAAAATGTAAACATCTAATATATAAAAATCTCCGAATAGGTTTGACTTAATTTTTTTTTTCTTTTTTTGGCTAAAATTCAACTTGTCCCTATTGCGAACATGTAATACATTACATATATCGTAAGCTCACATACATATGTACTGACTGAGTACCGGGTATAAAGTAGAGACGCGGCTCATAACGTTCGCCCTCGTTTTTTATCACTAATTGTTCATAAATTATCCAACCAGTTGATACCTTCATTATTTCCGTTTATAGTACATTAAAGAAAATTAGCATATAAAGGAAATACAAAATATTACTTTTTTTGTATTATGAGCAAGCGTCTTCAAATAGTGTCATAGTCCTATGAATTCTTAAGTAATGGGTGTTTTCTTTGAGAGCGGCGTCGCACGGTGGGACATCAGACAAAAAGAGATGGCAAAAGTCGAACAATTTTTTGAGCGTTTTGAATAAAATGAATACACGTATCAAACAGAAAATTTCCCAAGGCTTTCAAAACTAAAATTTTCATGATAATCTGACCTTTAGTTTAGGAGATATGAGCATTCAAATTTGAAAACGAGGGGGAACGTTGTGAGCCGCGTCTACGCCGCGGCTCTACTTTATACCCGGTACTCAGTCAGTATATATGTATGTGAGCTTGTAATAAATTACATTATTACATGTTCGCAAAAGGGATAAATTTAGTTTTAGCCAAAAAAGACAAAAAAAAATTAAGTCAACCTTTTCGGAGATTTATATATATTATTTCCATTTTTGTTTAAATACGTTTTTTACATCTGTCTTTTCTACATGTCTAAATCTACTTCCCGTATCTTCAAAATTGTAGATTTTCATCTTTTGTGGGGGCGGAAGGGGGCGTGGCCAAATTTTGAAATACACTTGTACTGACGTGATATCACAGGAGCATGGATAGAGAGTTTGGTTGCTCTAGCTCTTATAGTCTCTGAGATCTAGGCGCTCATCTGGACGAATGGGCACAGCGCCCAACCCTGTGTGTGAGAGAGAGCGAGAGGGATTGATGCATTTCTAAATGGTTTTCTTCATTGTGGCTATATTTATGAGTCGATCTGATCCAGATTCAACACTCTGATAGATATTGTAATTTTCTACGATTCTGCGTTTTTAGTTTTCTTGTATCTTTAAAATTGTGCATGCCACAGATTTTCGTCCTTGGAGTGGGCGGAAGGGGGCGGGGCGAAATTTTGAAATACACTTGTAAAAGTGCGATAGGACAGGAGTCTGGATACAAAATTGTGTTCCTCTAGCTTTTATAGTCTTTGAGCTATAGGCGCTAATGAAGACGGACAGACGGACGGACGGACGGACGGACAGACAGACATAGCTATATCGACTCGGCTATTGATGCTGATCAAGAATATATATACTTTATGGGGTCGGAAACGCTTCCTTCTGGGTGTTACACACATTAATTTTTTGCACAAATCTAATATACCCCTTTACTCTTCGAGTACCGGGTATAAAAATTAAGTCAACCTTTTCGGAGATTTATATATATTATTTCCATTTTTGTTTAAATACGTTTTTTACATCTGTCTTTTCTACATGTCTAAATCTTCTTCCTACATATACATACACGGCTGTGTGCGAGAGAGAGAGGGAATGAGTCTGCGCTTGGAAGGCCACTGAAATTTCATTTGTTCCTTCTGACTATATTTATGATCCGATCTGATCCAGATTCAATACTCTGATAGATATGGTCATTTTCTATGATTCTGCGTTTTTGGTTTTCCCGTATCTTCAAAATTGTAGATTTTCATTTTTTGTGGGGGCGGAAGGGGGCGTGGCAAAATTTTGAAATACACTTGTACTGACGTGATATCACAGGAGCATGGATAGAGAGTTTGGTTGCTCTAGCTCTTATAGTCTCTGAGATCTAGGCGCTCATCTGGACGAATGGGCACAGCGCCCAACCCTGTGTGTGAGAGAGAGCGAGAGGGAACGATGCATTTAGAAATGGTTTTCTTCATTGTGGCTATATTTATGAAACGATCTGATCCAGATTCAACACTCTGATAGATACTGTCATTTTCTACGATTCTGCGTTTTTAGTTTTCTTGTATCTTTAAAATTGTGCATGCCACAGATTTTCGTCCTTGGAGTGGGCGGAAGGGGGCGGGGCGAAATTTTGAAATACACTTGTGACAGTGCGATAGGACAGGAGTCTGGATACAAAATTGTGTTCCTCTAGCTTTTATAGTCTTTGAGCTATAGGCGCTAATGAAGACGGACAGACGGACAGACGGACGGACGGACGGACGGACAGACAGACATAGCTATATCGACTCGGCTATTGATGCTGATCAAGAATATATATACTTTATGGGGTCGGAAACGCTTCCTTCTGGGTGTTACACACATTAATTTTTTGCACAAATCTAATATACCCCTTTACTCTTCGAGTACCGGGTATAAAAAGCAGACCTAACATGTGTGCACACGTACAGTTGAATCTCAGCCTCACTTATAGGACGAGAAAGCTGTTCGCTCTCTGTCTCTCTGACTATCTGTCTCTCTCTTCGTGTTGGAATTGATATCCATTCCACACAGCCAAAATCGACCTCAAAAATGTTGTAAGGAGATGTGCATCTTACTTTTTATATTGTCTTTGCATCAAGAGACCCGAAGGTCCGCAGCCGAGAGCAGCAGGAGTGACAGCAGAGCAGAGACCCGAAAACCGATGCGCCCCGAAGGGCCGTAGCAGAGAAGAGAGCAGCAGCAGCCCTGCAGAGAAAAGCAGCGGACACGAAAACGAGCGAGAGGTGACGAGGACCGACCGCCGCTCTCTGTCCAATGGCCACGCACGGGGACCCTAAGCTGGAGCGACAAACCATGAAGAAATAAGTATAAGGTGCATCAGTAAAAGCTGTCCCTGAGTGTGAACGAAACGGCAGTGGAATTGATTGCTCCAAGATGGACGGAGGAGTAGGAGCGGGCATATACTGCACAGACCCAGAAATAAGGCCGTCATATTGTTTATTGTTTAAAGTTTAACAATGTGCAGTTAAACTGTAGGGGGGAAAATTAAATGAAAATTACTAGACTTAGGCAAGATACAAGATAAACTTAAAATATAATTTAAAATTATTACAATATGTTATTTATTAGGATAGTTTTGACAGTGTTAGAACTAGAATCAAAGGAGAACAGATAAAAAAATTTGTTATAATTTCGGCAAAGGCTACGGAAAGACTCCTGATCTGAGTAGTTAGAAAGGCAGAGTTGAAGGTGGAGAGGAAAGTAATGCCTAGTCGGGCGGGACGGGACAGCAAAACTAATAAGACTTATAAGGGCAGGTGATTCCACCTCACCGGAGAGAAGCTTGTGGAGAAAAAGAACTCCATGACAGATCCTACGGGACTTCAGAGATTGAAGGTTAATGAGGCGCAGCCTGCTTTCGTAGGAAGGGAGATGTATCACAGGGTCCCAATTAAGTGCACGGAGTGCAAAGATGATGAATTGTTTCTGCACGGATTCAAGCATATCTTGAAATTTTTGGTAATGTGGTGACCAGACACAGGAACCATATTCCAAGATTGGCCGGACCAGAGAAACGTATAAGACTTTAGTGGTGTAAGGGTCAGTAAATTCCTTAGACCATCTTTTGACAAAACCAAGAACTCATTTGGCTTTATTCGAGATGGAGGAGATATGACAATTATAAGAAAGATTAGGAACAAAGATGATGCCTAGGTCACTAACTTTGAACTGGCGTTCAAGGATACAACTATTAATGGAGTAGTCAAATAGGTATGGCTTGATGCGGTGAAAAGTCATGACATTACATTTGGAAATGTTCAGTGGAAGAACGTTAATGAGGCACCAGTTATTAAGAGCGTCAAGATCCGATTGCAGAGATAACGGGGACGCAGGGTCTTTATAGGAAAAACATACTTTAACATCGTCAGCGTACATAAGGACACGGGAGTGAGATAATACTAGAGGAAGATCGTTAATGAACAAATTAAATAACAGGGGGCCCAGATGGCTACCTTGAGGTACACCCGATGTAACAAGGACTGGTTTAGAGAGAGAGGAGTTAAAGCGGACACGCTGAGAACGATTACAAAGGTAAGAATTGGTCCAGAGGAGGAGATTAGTCGGAAACCCAAGGAGAGATAGTTTATGGATAAGGAGATTGTGATTAATAAAGTCAAAGGCTTTACTAAAATCAGTGTAAACTACATCAGTTTGGCACTGATTAGCAAATCCAGTAGTTACGAAGGAGGAGAATTCCAGGAAGTTAGACATAACTGAGCGACGTTTTACAAATCCATGCTGGGATTCCGAGAACAGGGAACTACAAAAGTGCTGCAGCTGAGAAGTTCAAAAAGTTTAGGAATGGCAGATAAATTAGATATACACCGATAATTAGAAACATCTGATTTCGAGCCCTTTTTGTGGACAGGTATTATGTAGGACTCCTTCCAGATGATTGGAAAATCGCTTAACTCTAGCGACAAGGTGAAAAGTTTTAGAAGGGGCACGCAAAGAGAATCAGCACAAAGTTTTAGAACGGCACTGGGGACCAAATCCGGGCCAGTGGAGAACGAGAACTTACTCGATTTTAAATTGGTTAGCAGGCAGTTATAATCAATGAAGGGGGAATAGATACAATTTGAGCTCTTTAGCGGAAAAGGATATGAGTACCTGGTACGATGGTCGGATCTGGAGGCCAGAATAGAGGGAAGGTTCATTGAGGGGACAGAGTAGCAACGTTGAAAAAAGGAAGCGAATAGATCCGCAATGTCACAATCATTGTCGCCAAAACTACCATTTAAGTGTAGAGATGAAGGAAATTGAGTGGAGTTACGTTTAGAGTTAACAAACCTGAAGAATTGTTTAGGATCGCGGTTGAAGTTAAGCTTACACTTGGCCAAGTACTTGTTATAGCATAACGTATTACATAGGGAAAATTTAGATTTAGCAATTAAGTATTTAGAAAAGTCCGATTGAGAACCGGATTTTTTAAATTTTTTATACATGCGGGATTTAAAATTCCTCAGGTTGATTACCCTCGGGGTGAACCAAATGGGGCCAGAAGGATTTTTCAAGGGGGTGACTAAAGGGACATAAGTAGAAAAGATGGAAAAAACGGTAGTATAGAATGCCTTAGTGGCAGGCTCTATTTCGAGGTAGTCGTCGAGGAATGACCAATCGATCTGGGACAGAGCAATATTCAGAGAGGGAAAATCGGCCTTTTTAAAGCAATAGATAGGCGAGGGCTTAGGGAACGATTTGATGGGCCCAGAAGAAGGCAAGTGAAGTTCAATATCAAGTGTGGGATGGGATCCTTCAGGGAAGGATAGAGGTGATCCTCTACTAACCAGAGTCATCGACGTATCGGATGTGAAGACGAGGTCTAAGATCCTGCCACTGTTATTACAAATGCCATTAACCTGACCCAGCGAAGTATAGGACAAGAAGTCAATAAAATCATGCTGCATGGATGGGAGCATGAGGTTAGAGTCAACAGAAGGAGTCCACGTAATGTTTGGGAGATTAAAATCCGCAAGGTCAATAAGGCGATCGGAATCATTAAGTTGGGACGAGAGGGACTGAAGATGAGCAGTGTGAAGCATATAGGTTGCGAATTGAGCAGACGGAGGGATGTATGATCAAGAAATGAATAAACTAAAAGAGCGCAGACGAATTTTAACTATGACTATTTCTAAATTGTTACACTCTTCGATGGAAAGGAGTTGAGAAGTTAAGTCAGAGCGAACGGCTATCAGAACTCCACCACCCCGAGATGGACGGTCAAGTCTATATATGTTATACTTGTCTATAAAAATCTCTGAATCCGAAATTGAGGAATTGAGCCAGGTTTCAGTAAAAGCGATAATATCAGAATCAAAAGTTGCACTATTAGAATATAGTTTGCTAAGCTTACTGCACAAGCCAGGTACATTCTGATATGAGATCTTTAGTGGAGGGGGGAATTCAGTTTTTTGAATCAGACGGAAGAGGAGTAGGAATTATACCAGCTCTAGGTTCAGGGGTACGCTTAGAAAACAGGTGACAAATCTTATGATTCGGCCAGAAGGGGGGATCAAGTAAACTATTTACGTGTTCATCCGGCACTAGAATTTTAAATGAAGCGATTCTACGTTTTTCTTTAAAGTTAAATTTGGTAACTTCTAGGCCAGAGGAATCATCAATATTGAGTTTAAAATAGATGTAGTCCCTAACGAGAACATCCGTAGTTGAGTCTAAGAGTCGGGACACAAAAATATATTTCAGAGGAGCACGAGCAAGAAGAATAGGTGGAGGGGTCACATGTTTAATAGGTAAGGCGGAAGTGGGAACAACCCGAGGGGCGAGTTCAGATAGAGCAGAAAGGTCCGAGGAGATGGCGATGGAAGCAGAAGTTGAAGGGGCTTCAACTTCCATTCTATCAACGGTGTCGTCGGCATCAATTGAGGGCGATGGAGAACCAACGACATGAACGTCATTAACTTCCAATTGGACAGTTGGCACCAGAGAGGCTGCAGGAGAGGGGCCGAGTGCAGCCATCCTCATCGAAGCAGGATCGTTATCGCCGTCGGTTTCCTTAGCACCAGAGTCGATCATGGCTGGCGAGGTTATTGGCGGAGCGGGCATATCGTTGACTGCAAGAGAATTAAGGGTTTTAGAACACGGCGAAGTACGAGTAAGTTTAAGTTTTTAAAATGAGTCTCCGTTGAGAGAAACTTATCCTGTAATCGCTGGAATTCGGAGTGGAGGCTGGCGAATTCATTATGAGTTTCTCTCATTAAGATTCGCATGTCGGCCTCAAGTGGCCTGCAATCAAAACAGGTCCAGTTGAGACCGCAGCGAGTCTTGACCACATCGACAATGCGACCACCGTAGTGACCAAGACCCGCACAGGTAGCGTGTGCCGTATTATTACACAACCAGCAGTAGATGAAGGTTTGACGGGTGGCCACCGTACGGGCAGCTTCGCACCGTTTAGCACAGCAGGAGCTCATTGTAAAAGTGATGAAAAAGAAATGTATGTGGAAAAGAAAGGTAAATTATAAGTCGGTGTGAGGCTGATGCAGTAGGTTAAGCGTGTGTTACACAATTCCGCGCGCAAGCACAAACACAACAATCACAATAACAACAGGTGAACAGAGAGACACAGAGAGACAAAAGAAGCACAGAGAGTAAGCGCGGTGCGTGTGTGTTGGAGTGAGGACAGTAGAGAGGGTATGATGAAAATAGAGAGCGGCTCAGAGGGAGCGAGTGCACCAAACAAGCTATTAGCAACAACAAAACAGCTGCTAGTGAGAATGTACAGAGAAAGAGGAATGCACAAAATGAATTGAAAATTGGTAATAAAATACACAATAGACGGCAAAAGGCGTAAGCACTGATATCGACTAATTACCCACACGGTTATGTACACAGGGAGTAACTAAAAGACACAATTACTTTCCTTTAAGCTATAGATTAAAAAATGTTTGGTAGGAGCGAAGTAAAACACGACCGTCAGCAACGATGTATCGATAGGCTACCGGACCGATGCAGCATATTCCAGGCGGAAGTCTTCGCTATCAAGAAAGCTGCAGAGGTCTCTCAACAGACCGAACTAGCGCATAACGTGGTCAATCTATTCGTTGACAGCCAAGCGGCAATAAGATCCATGCTCTCGTCCGCGGCTAGTTCCAGAAATGTCCTGGCAAGCAAGGAGGCACTAGACACACTAAGCACGACCAAGTAAGTGCGGATCTATTGGGTTCCCAGTCACCAGGGCATCGAAGGGAACGAAGCGGCGGACGTTCTGGCAAAGGAGGGCGTCGGGCTGGCAAACGATAGAATCGAAGATGTGCTTGTCTCCCTAAGGACGCTACAAAGCGACCTGCAGAAACAGGCCGGACTGCAGACCGAAAGCAGGTGGAGAAGTACCACCACCTGCAGAACCTCGAGAACCATGTGCAAGGAGCGCAACGGAAAACTCAGTCACTATCTACTGCACCTACCACGGAATGATTGCAGACTGCTAGTGGGAATACTCACAGGTCACTGTCTGTCTGCGGCGTTTGCAGCCAAGCTGGGCATCACCAGTACAGACAGCTGCAGGAAATGCGACGAACCCGGGGCTATTGAAACCCTGGAACATCTCATATGCAACTGACAGGCTCTCTGACGGGCAAGGAGTAGACACCTAGGCGCACCGGTGCTGGCATCAATGAAAGACGCCTCCAGGAGGACGCCAAGGGAAATCCTTGCTTTCGCGAAAAATACCTCAATTCTCGAGGACTTCCAAACCTCGACACCACCCCCGTAAAGGTCCATACACCCCATCCGGATAACTAGGGGCCATACTGGCCTATGAAAGGCCCTGCTGAGGGCCATCCGGGTTAACCTAACCTAACCTTCATAGGTCCGTCGGGTTTAAAATAGCCTAGGTCAAAGAGGTGATGTATTTTTTAGAGTTTCATTTTAAGCAATTTTGAGTTAGCAATTAATCTTTGTTTTTGATTTTGAATAGAAATTGTATTGTTCAAGTTCTTAATTCAAAAATACATTTTCACTTTAAATCTCTATCTACATTTTTCGCAGCCATTATTAGTTTTTAGTTTTTCTTTTACATTTGTAATTAAATTAAATTAAACTGAATTTGACATTCGGTACATGCTTGCAGAAAAAAGTTCAATAGATAACATTTTTGTTGCTACGTAAGCATTAAAATATTCAGAAAAAAATCGTCCGCACACAACCTTCCGCGTCAACAAGAAAGCATTCACTGACGCTAAAGGACAAAAACAAGCTAGCTTTGGCTGCCGACGAGACCACCTTACACTTATTTCATCATGAAACAAATGGCACGCGACAAAAGCGCGACCGAAAAGCCGGCAGAGGCAGACCGGCTGGATCGGTTTGGCACGGGCCGCGAGGAAGCTGTCTTGAGAGTTTGAAGCGACTTCGAAAATAACCAGACCTGTGCGCGGGTGTACGTCGTACACTGTACGAGTAGTAAAAATAGAGTGCACGGCCACAGGAAGCTCAAGGCACGGCCGGGATCAACCGAGCCAAGCAGCATCCAGACGCAGCAAAGCTAAGAACCACAGGAGAGATTAAGGAAGGGGTAAGCTCAAGGTTTACTAAGCAAGGTAGGCTAAATTGCTTTCTAGCTCTCTTTGCTTCCCGCATACATTTCAGTCTCAGCAGTTGTGAGCAACGCATTTCCGCGGACGATTTTTTCGTGTTTTTCGTTCTCTCTCTCTCTCCTCTGTAATTTTTACCCTTAAATATGCAGCAGTGAGAAAGCAAGTTCGGCTACCTTTATAAGTACCTTGGGTAAGCTGTCCTCACGCTCGTGGGCGACAGAGAGAGAGAAAACTTTGCGGGAGATACGGAAAAGGACCCCGAAACTAATAGAAGTGAATAAAGTTACTAAATTCAAAAAGTGCGATTTTACGTCTGCTTACTATTCCATTTCTGGCATGTATGGCGGTAGTAAATATGATCTAGTGTCACCTTCTCTCATCAAATTCTTGGGAAAGATCGGTTGATAGCACTGTCCTCGGTCAAGCACGGTGTCTGTTACTACAGTAGCGGACAAAGAAATCCGGACAGGCAAAAAAATGTTCGTTTCGTAAATTTTTTCAAATTGTGTTTATTGTTTCAAGACATTTTGTATTAAACTTATTAAATGAATGTATTTGCTAACCAAAACAACTATTATTTCGATTCCAGTGATGTTTGATTTTTAGGAAAAATGGTAAATTAAAATTATTGATAATATTTCAAAAACTGAGGAACAAAAACAATTTTTTTTTTTTACTTTTAAAGCAAGTCAAAAATTATTTGAAAATTATATTTTTTTTAATGGAATATTATTCTACTTAAAAAATTATCTTTCAATATTTTGTTGGACCTCCTTTGTTTTTTATGACCGCCTTTATCTGTGTCGGAATAGAATCCACTAGATGCTGGATTGTTTCAACGGTTAAATCGTTGTACCAAACATTTTCCACAATTCCACAATCCACCATGCCTGACCGTCCGTCGTAGGCACTCATTTTTGAACCTTTCTCCGACTTTACGTCTCACGTAGGACATACCATCGGAACCAAAAAGGTTTATTTTGGACTCATCTGAAAATATAACGTTCCTCCAATCGTTTAAGGTCCAAGATTCGTGCTTTTTAGCCCATTGTAGCCGTTTTTTATGCATTTTAACGGTCAAAACCGGTTTTTTGCTGGTCTGCGGCCATTAAGTCCTGCATCCTGAAGGCGTCTTCGTATTGTTCGAGTGCTAATATCGACTCCTTCCGACTGAACAAACTCGAATCTTATATCTTCTGCAGTTTTGAATCGATTGGCCATGCTTAAGCGCTTCAGAATACGATCTTCCTGGTCGTTGGTCTTCTTCTTTCTTCCTGTCCCGAGATTTCGCTTCAGAGTTCCGGTTTTTTCAAAATTCTTTAAGAAATCCCCGACAGAAGACTTACTAAAGCCAACTTTAGCGCTTATATCACGGAGGCTTAAATTTTCCGATCGCAAAGCCAATATGGCACCTTTATCAGCTTCAGTCATTTTCAACATGTTTCACTTTTTATTTTTTTTTTCACATCTAAAGCTTAGGATGCACCAAACTAGGTGGTATTTCAAAACTAAATACTTAATAGATAACACGAAAAAATATCCAAGCCGATTGAACCCTTTTTACATATTTTACGCCCGTTCAAAGCTTGCATATAGAGGCCATACCTAGGTGTCCGGATTTCTTTGTCCGCTACTGTAGAAACTTTTCCCCTGTACCCTTTTTTCCTCAACCCTGGGAAAACCTGGCCGAGTGGAGCTGTCCGCGGTCAAGCACGGTACCCTCTGTCTAGTTTTCTCCCGTCCCGTAGAGCAGGGCAACGTGCCCGGTCCTACACTTGGATGGACAAACTGGGAGGCTGTACCCCAGCGAAACTTTCTTACAATATGATTATTTGAAATAATATCAATTTGGTCACAAGTTGTGAGTAAAAAACAAAACGGGGGGCACACCCGTAGAACTTCCCATATATACCTATTTGTGTCTCATTAATACAGTTTGTATGACCTTCTGATTTTATTCTGCCAGTAATCTTGCAAATAGGCGTCCTATTGTAAAAACTGATTCCAGCCAAAACATCAACGAGCCACCTTCAAAGTTTCCCTTTGTTGAAAAAAGTTAAGATCCTTGCAAATCATGCCAATAATAATTGAAACCATCTTGGTCATCAAGATTAATTATACCCGGTACTCGAAGAGTAAAGGGGTATATTATAAAGTATATTATATTCTTGATCAGCATAAATTTTGCATCCAAATTCCTGTCATATCATTGTTACAAGTGTATTTCAAAATTCCGCCCCGCCCTCTTCCGCCCACTTAAAGGACGAAAGTCTGAGGCATGCACAATTTTAAAGATACGAGAAAAATAAAAACACGGAATTACAGAGAATGACCATATCTATCAGAGTGTTGAATCTGGATCAGATCCAGATCCAGATCATAAATTAGCCACTGATCTTATGTAAGCATAAAGATATTTCGATTTAAGTGTTACTTGTTTATTAGCGTAGGGCTAGAAACCAGCCAGATGCCCAGCTCACCGACACCCGAAAACGCAAGCAGAACCGCAGCAAAGAGGCAACGGCAGAGAATAAGAAACAGCGGACACCCACATTGAAACCGAATTCGCGAAGAAAGAGAGAGAGACAGAGAGCGGCAGTCACTGAGAGCGGCGCTCAGCCCGTCACGCAGAGAGATTCACAGCGAGCCAAAGCAGCAAAATGCCTCTCTTTCGAGAAGTCCCGTTGACCCGAAAAGCTGATATCGATCCAGTGGCTCAAAAGGAAGTCGAATTCTGGATGCTGGCATGTACGGCCAATTCGCGGGAGTGCGTGATACGGTTACGAAATAGTGCCGCGAGGTTTCCGTGGAACAAAACCTCCGCGAACCAGCAGTTTCGCGCGCCAGAGAATACCACATACTTGCATCGAGAAGTGCAGACAGACGAGGATCAACCGACGCCCGCCACGGCATGGACACAGGGAAAAAAAGCCACGGAAACCTGGAGCATCGCCGTCGAACCCACGGGTGAGCTGGCCGATGGCCAAGATAGGAGTAGGGCCTAGAGTAGGGGTGCGGTGAAGTATAGGCAGGCCGAAGTGTAGGGATTCATAATATCTCTATCTACTCGCATTTTACGTGATCGGAGCCCCGATCGTAGTTCCGACTCTTCCCCTCTAACGCTGGAATACCCATCCTGGTCTTGGCAACAGGGTTGTACCAAAGACAATATAAATAGTAAGATGCCAAACGCCCATACAATTTCATATCGTGAGCAGCGCTGATTTCTGTGAATGCTCGAGAACGCGCCGACTCGCTCGCATGAAGAAGATAAGAGAGAATGAGTTTGCATGTGTGAGTACACACAGAGCTGCAAGCACTTATGTGTGCGTATTTGTGCCGATCTGCCGAATTTTGACGAGACGTAAACAAGACAGAAATGTATTTGCTGGGCGTTGGCGATTGACATTTGGATAATAAAATTGCATTATTAATTTAAATAGTAATAATAATATAATTCATTAATATATAATGTAAATATATGACTCATTTTGAACATTTGATATTAGGTATACAATTATTATGGTTTTGAAATAATCCAGTAAAATATTGATAAGATAATAAAAAATACAATTTTTGGTTATATCCAACCTGTTCAATCGCAAAATCAACCCGTATACCGCAATTCGCCTTTCAAGAAATTTTATCAAATTGTCTTGTCTTCTTTGCACAAGTATATGTGCAAACACACATACATGCATGCATAAGAACTTCAAAATTCTTTTATATTAAGTCGACCCACAAATACCCAAGAGACATTTAATCGAATGTGAAGTCATTTATGACATAGATTATGTATTTTAACAGAGGTAAATTCCTTCATTATATTCAAGTAGTGTCATAGTCCCGAATGAATTCTAAAGTAATGGGTATTTCATTGAGCGCGGCGTCGTCAAAAACCAATGCAAACAAGCACACCTAACATGTGTGCACACGTACAGTTAAATCTCAGCCTCAAGTATAGGGCGAGAGAGCGGTTCGCTCTCTTTCTCTCTGACTATCTGTCTCTTTCTATTTGAATCAATTCCATAATGAATTCCACAGAGCCAAAACCGACCTCAAAAATTTTGTATGGCGAGATTTATCTTACTATTTATATTGTTTTTGGTTTTACCCTGCCGGAATCGGGAGGGTGTCCTCTCGGAGTGGGCCCTACCCGTCGTCTACCTTCCCCCCCGCCATCCTTCTGGACTTATGGCGGGCCTCTGCTCTGGCAACAGGATCTTTACCTTGCTGGAATGGTGGCCAGGCTGCGCACCAGACGGGGCTCTTCCTTCTTCCTCTTCTTCTCAGATCTGTGGGCCGCCTGAACTCTAGTAACAGGGTTTTACACGATAAACCCTATCCAATGATACGCCCTCCAGTCTCGACAGTCTCAGCAACTTACAAATAAGCTGCAAGTGACCCTGGGTAGACTGAGATTTGTACCCCAGCCCAAGATTACTATCTTACAGATGGCGCCCGAGCAGGGACCGTTGAGACAATTGTTTGTTTCCTGGAAGATTTCACCCTTCGTGGCCTTAAGACCCATTGGCATATAGCATAGGTAGTATCACATCAAAGAAGACGCTTATAGTGGACCAGTAGGGAAACATGGTAAAAAGGTACAGTCCAGCCGTCAGCCAAGCCTGCAGAAAATCTTTGCAATCCCCGTTATCTGCCGGCAAAAAGACTGGAAGAGAGAGAGAAAAAAACCCACGCGACCAAGTATATCCTAGCAGCAAGAAAATCATGCCAGAATAATTACAATCCCCGTTAGTCGACAACGAGACGAGTATACGAGAGGGAAAGAAACCAAGACACAGCCCGGCGGACAAGCAAAGCAGAAGGCGATCCCCGTTATGTCTACATAGAGCCACATGAATTCATAGCTCTGGGTACCGAAGCACGAGAGTAGGACGCAGCAAAATCTGCATTACATCGCGAAGAAAAGAGAATAGCATAGACTCGGGTAGTATGGACTCCCAGAACAGTTCGTGCGCGGAATGCATACAACTTTCCCTTTCTAACACTATCCGCACGAATAACAGTGACGACAGTGAACAATAACCGCGGCAACAGCGATCCGCCCACGTGCTTTGCCGCGCCGGCTGAATATATACCACGTGCAGTGTCAGCACAGAATTATCGAAATTAACTCAACATGAGAGTCAAATGGGTCTCGGTCAGGCGCAAGAACGAGTTGGAGGTGATTACTTCCGAGACCAAACCGCTATCTCCCCGTCCCTCCACGCTTGCGCCCCTCACTTTGCAAATCCATCTCCCAGGTGCGTCCCCCAGTTATGTTACACCCGCAAGTAGCCCTGACATCGTGGCATCAGGATCCGCTGCGCCGACAGTTGGCCTTCTCCAGCGAAGCATCACAAAAAAATAAGGACCAATCGGCTAAGGTAACCGCACGGAATAAGGAGCATTTTAACGCCGCGATAGCCGAGAAAATGGTTCGATGGGGAATCGTGTTCAACGGTTCCGGCGATCCGTTGAGTTTCCTCGAAAACGTGCAAGAGAGGGCAGCTACTTACAGACTGGATCTGGAACACTTATCCCAAGGAATCCTGGTACTACTGACAGGACGGGCCGAGAGTTGGCTTAGAACGAGCCGTCTCAGCGTAGAATCATGGGAAACCTTCCGCAAAGAACTTTTAGATTTTGTTCTACCGCCACGCTATTTCCAATGACTCGAGGACGAAATCCGCACATATTTCCAACGACCCAAGGAAGCGTTTAAGACGTACCTCGTGTACCTTCGACTAATGATGCAGCGTGCCGGGTACACCAAAGCCCAAGAACTGGAGAGGATTTATGAGAACATGCTTCCGGAGTACCAGCTATTTACAAGACGAAAAGACGTTGATACCCTAGCGGAATTGACCAAACTGGTCGTAAATTTCGAGGTAACACGTTGGAAGGGACCATTCTAACTTACAAGGTTCGCACGCCCAGCCCCGGACACCCACCCCCAGGAATCTTTAGGGCCCACGGCTAGCCAAAGGGGCCCGGGTGGGGACCCGGGAACCACACGGCCACGCGTACACAGGACCTAGAACAAGACAGACCGCCCTCAAGACACTGGTCTATGGACTCACAGCGGCCAGATGCTCGACATAGAACCATTGTTCAGTACGCCGACGCCATGCTCGACGTGCAACATGCTTGCAGGAATTGCAGTGGATCCGGACACTTCTTAAGGGAGTGCAAACAGCCTCAGGTCTTGTACTGCTGGGACTGCGGCCGTCGTGGGTTACGAACCATCGAATGTGGTCGTAGGACTTCGTCGAGAAACGGGCAGGCGCTTCGTTCGGCAGGGCACCGTGCGAAGAACGCCACTCTCACCCCAAGACAGTAAAAGAAACCCCACGGCTGGAGAAAGGTTGGATTCGCGCGCAAGTGACTATGAAGGGAGAGATTCTGCTGGCCACCTTAGACACAGGCGCTACCCGAAGCTTTGTCAATGAACGCAAAGCCCTGGAGCTGGACAACGGCCAAAGTATAACAATGGTACGGACAGATTGGCGGATGGTTCCCTCAGAGAATTGACCCAGGCGCTGATGGCGGACATACGACTAGGAACTCAACAAGTGAAGAGGCCGTTACTTGTAATGAGAGACGTACTGGACGACGTTCTCCTCAGGATGGATTTTCTGTGTGGAATCAACGCGACCCTGTAGTGCGGAGGAATCCCATTACGCCTTGAATTCGGGCATGGTCAGGACAACGAAATCCAAGATATGAAAGCCGCTCCGAGCTCGGATCAACCTACGAACATGAGTATTCAGACGAATAGCAGCCACCTGATTATCGGGCCTCCCGACCCAGCGAGGAACGACGTACCAAACGAATCGTACGAGGCCGTTCCCCCGGGATTAATGCTAGAAAGGTGGGAGAAATTCATGTGGAATGAGGCACCGAGCGAGGGGTGCGTGGCGGCTCCTCCAAGGGACTGCACGAATTCGTATGGGACCACGATGCAGGCACGATACCAACTCGGATGGACCTCAGCGCTCCCCAGCGTCGACATCAATGCCATGCAGAGAAACCCCTTCCGGATACAAAGGGGACAGCAGCGGTCTGAGAAACGAGTACGGCTCAAACTAGACGCAGACGACAACGGACCTCAGGTGACGGAGATCAGCGAATGGCAACAAACGCAAGGAACCATAGTGGCTACAGTGAGTGCACTCCAATTATTCGACTCTCTGGCCTCTATACCCGAACCCGAACCCGAATACAACAAACCAATAGAACCCTGGGTAGCCAAATTTTTGCAACAGGAACTGCAGAAATTCAACGGCCTCTCTGGGGTATCCAACATAGCAGAACACTCTATCATAATGCGAGATAACAGGCCAATAAAACAACGTTACTATCCGAAAAATCTCGCCATGCAAGCCATTATTAATAAACAGGTCGACGAATTGCTCAGGGATGGCCACATTGAGCCTTCAAAAAGTCCACACAGCGCCCCTTTCGTGCTTGTCGGCAAAAAGACAGGAGACATCAGGATGTGTATCGACTTTCGACAATTGAACGCACGATCCGTCCCCGACGCATATCCTCTTCCGAGGATTTAACACATATTGGAAAAGTTAAGAGGTGCCAAGTACATATCGACTCTGGATCTAAAGAGTTATTGGCAAATCCCAGTCGCCCCGGACAGCCGCGAGTTCACAGTCTTCACCGTGCCTGGTCGTGGTTTGTTTCACTGGAAGGTGATGCCCTTTGGCCTTCCTTCCGCTTCCGTTTTCATTACAAACCGACGCTAGCGAACACGGCTTAGGAGCCGTTCCTACACAAAAGATACAGGGAGAAGAGCGCGTGATAGAGAAAGAGTGCTTAGCCATCGTCTGGGCCATCCGCAAACTGCGCTGCTATTTTGAAAGGTACTATTTACGGACCACCTGGGCCCAAAATAGATAAACTCTATTGACAAGTACACGAGTACACGATACATTCGCAAATGCCCAGTGTGCCAGAGATACAAGGTAAGCCAGTTCAAACCAGCAGGAAAAATGTTCACCAGACAGGTCGACGAACCCTTCGCCGTACTATGCGATGTACAGCGTACAGCGTGCCTAATTCAACGAGATTCAGCCCAGCGTTTTTACTCCAAGGCCGGGAACCAAGATTCCCAGGCGCGTTGTACGACGAAGTCACGCCGGGAACAGGAACTGGTATCGTCGACCCGGAGACCAAAGCCCAGCAGATGAGAGCGATGTTCCAAATAGTCAAAACCAACAATGACAGAGCATCCGCGGAGCAAAAGCGACCCTACAATCTCCGCCGTCGGGAATGGAAACCAGTTATCGGGTCCTTAGTGCTATTACGGCACCACGTACTTTCCAAAGCATTGGAAGGCTTCGCCTCCAAATTGGCCTTGAAATTCGAGAGGCCCCATCGGGTAACCCAATTTCTTTCTCCAGATCTCGTTAATTTGCAGGTTCCAAATGGTCGGAAACGCCGCTCAGCTAGTTTAAAAGACCTGAAGGCGTTCCACCAAGACGACGATGAAGACGAAGAAGTCAACGCAGACTGCTCATTCCAACCAGATCTACTGGATGGCTCCAACGAGCCGGGCCGAGCATCTGAATAACACCCCTGGCGACGATGAGTACCCCCACCAGAGGTCCCAGCAACGCTTGCACCCTGGAACACGAGGAGCTCCTTAGAGGACCCGGAGGCGACGACCACGATACTTACACCCAGGACGACGAGAGACTCCGTGCACAGCCCAGCACCGACCGCATCAGAGCAGATGGGCGACGACGAATTCGGCCAGCAAGCACCAGGAGGAACGGCGCACCGAACGAGGCGTGCGTGGCAGTTTCTTCTGGATACGTCGACGGCAGCCTAGCGCAGAAGCCAGGAAACCAGCGAGGAACGGCGCACCGAACGAGGCGGGCGTGGCAGTTTCTCCTGGATACGCCGACTTCACCCGTTCACCGAGGCCAGAAAACCTTGCGAGGAGCGACGCATCGAACGAGGTGTTCGTAGCTGCTCCTCCAAGGGTAGCAAGGACGACAACAATGTCCGAGGATACTAAGGACACGATACCCATACCGATTCCACGCAAACGACCAAGCTCGCAGACAAAGGTAAATCTGCCAGATGACCACGACTAGCGATGACGTCACACCTACGGGGTCGACTGCGCCAACGTAGCAGACGCCGACGACAACGCGGTAGACACTATCAACGCCCAAGACTCGGGCCATGTCCCCGTGTCAGACGCCTCCGACGCCCGCGCCGACCCAAGTCACGGCGAAGTGGCAGAAGTCATCGACGCCCATGACCGAAACCAAATCGAGATATTGGAGGTCATCACTATCCACCCGGCAGGACGGCACTGCTCTGCCCCACGTGAAGACCATCAACGATTCGAGCCCTCGGAATTTGAGGAGGAGTTGCTCCGCTGGGAGGAGCCTCCGCTTCCGACCCTTTTCGGGCACCTCGATATGCCCCACCTCCTCGGACTAGTAGACGGTTTAGTCATCACCACCGAGGATACCGTATTCCCAGACGTCCACGTCCTCGACGCCTTCTTACATTCCGATGCCACTAAACCCGAGACATCCGAGGCTACAGTGCCCACCCCCAGCATCGAATGGGTGCCTGGAGAAGAGGACTAGAGAGTGCGCACACCCAGCGGCAGGATACCGGTTACACTAAAGTCCAGACTCCTAACGCAGTTAGGTAACCCAAGACGCAAGGATATTCGGTTCCTAGTAGAAGAAGACGATACCTTCTTCCTGGTACACATCAGCAAGACGAACAAAATGACCATGTACGAGTAAGCATAAAGATACTTAGATTTAAATGTTACTAAAGCGAACATTGAACGAGGGGGAACGTTATGAGCCGCGTCTGCGCCGCGGCTCTACTTTATACCCGGTACTCAGTAAGTATATATGTATGTGAGCTTGTTGTAATTTATTACATGTTCGCAAAAGGACAAAATTTAATTTTAGCCAAAAAAAAAAATTTAAGTCGAACCTTTTCCGAGATTTTGATCTATTAGATGTTTCCATATTTGTTTACATAAATTTTTTACATCTGCCATTTCTACATGTTTTTATCTACTTCCTACATATACATACACGGCTGTGTGCGAGAGAGAGAGGGAATCAGTCTGCGCTTGGGAGGCCACTGAAATTTCATTTGTTCCTTCTGACTATATTTATGATCCGATCTGATCCAAATTCAATACTCTGATAGATATGGTCATTTTCTATGATTCTAAGTTTTTTGTTTTCCCGTATCTTCAAAATTGTAAATTTTCATATTTTGTGGCGGCGGAAGGGGGCGTGGCCAAATTTTAAAACAAACTCGTCTCGGTTTGATATCACAGGAGCTTGGATAGAAAGTTTGGTGGTTCTAGCTCTTATAGTCTCTGAGAACTAGGCGTCAAAAAATTCGATCAGGCATAGCGCCTACCCCTGTGTGTGAGAGAGAGCGAGAGGGAACGATGCATTTCGAAATGGTTTTCTTCATTGTAGCTATATTTATCATCTGATCTGGTCCAGATTCAACAATCTGATAGATATGCTCATTCTCTATGATTCTGCGTTTTTGGTTTTCCCGTATCTTTAAAATTGTGCATGCCACAGATTTTCGTCCTTGGAGTGGGCGGAAGGGGGCGGGGCGAAATTTTGAAATACACTTGTAACAGTGCGTTAGGACAGGAGTCTGGATACAAAATAATGTTCCTCTAGCTTTTATGGTCTTTGAGCTTTAGGCGCTAATGAAGACGGACGGACGGACAGACGGACAGACGGACGGACAGACGGACAGACAGACATAGCTATATCGACTCGGCTATTGATGCTGATCAAGAATATATATACTTTATGGGGTCGGAAACGCTTCCTTCTGGGTGTTACACACATTAATTTTTTGCACAAATCTAATATACCCCTTTACTCTTCGAGTACCGGGTATAAAAAGACACTGAAGTCAGAAATAATAATAATTAGTAGCCAAATAAGCTAGTTTTATTAGGGTAGGGCTAGAAACCCGCCAGATGCCCAGCTCACCGACTCCCGAAAACCTGGAACAAAACCTCCGCGAACCAGCAGTTTCGCGCGCCAGAGAAGACCACATACTTGCATCGAGAAGTGCAGACAGGCGACAACCAAAATTTCTATCCAAGCTCCTGTGATATCACTTCAGTAATATCAGTAAAAGATATCACTTTTAAGATAAGAGAAATCCAAAAAGGAAGAATCATAGAAAATAACCATATGTACCAGATTGCCGAATCTGGACCAGGTCATAGCACCCACCACGGTGTGTGAGAGAGAGCGAGAGGGAACGATGCATTTCGAAATGGTTTTCTTCATTGTGGCTATAATAATGATCCGATCTAATCCAGATTCAATACTCTTATAGGTATGGTAATTTTCTATGATTCTGTGTTTTTGGTTTTCCCGTATCTTCAAAATTGTGGATTCCACAGATTTTCGTTCTTTGTGGGGGCGGAAGGAAGCGTGGCCAAATTTTGAAATACACTTGTACTGAAGTGATATCACAGAAGCTAGGATAGAGAGTTTGGTTGATCTAGCTTTTATAGTCTCTGTGATCTAGGCGTCAAAAAATGCGAACGGGCATAGCACCCACCCCGGTGTGGACAGACTGACGGACACACAGGCATAGCTATACCGACTCGGCTACTGATGCTGATCAAGAATATATATATCTTATGGGGTCGGAAACGATTCCCTCTGGGTGTTACACACATCCATTTTTTCAACAAATCTAGTATACCCCTTTACTCTTCGAGTACCGGGTATAAAAAAACTTGCGAACAACTTTCATCCGAATAATTTCGACTCATCCGTGGTCATTTTGTTGATTGAAGGGCAAAAGAACCCAATTGAAGTAGAGTAAAATCAGTGCAGATACATATTTTGAGGGTGAGTGTTTGATTAGTGTGAAAACTCGGCAGTTTAAAAACCATGTGCAAATTCCTAACATAGGCAATCGCTTTCTCTTGGTTGGATTAGGCTCAGAGAAAAGCGAACCAAAATTTCCGAAGCGAGAGTCTCCGATCTTGGCGTGCACGGGAATAGCAGCGGGAAATATTTAACGAGGTTTCCTGCACCCAGCCAAAGGTCGAGACTAACATATTGGCAGCGCGGGACGATCAAAACCATACCAGCAGACGGCAGAGGGTACTACAGCAATCTCCAGCTGCAACGAGCTCTCCAATATCTCCCAGCAGTGGACGAAACCTCACCTACAGGAATGGAAACTTAAGCAGGTTAAGAGTGTTCTTTACATTTGCGGATGAGAAGTGTAGCGTATTTCAAAGTCGGTTCGACGATGGTCGTTGGATTAGTTAACTTTTGTTTTCTGATTTTGATTGTTTGTTTAAACGAACCGAATTAAAATAACGTAGAGGCATGAGACAAGAATTATGCGAGAAAAAGGAGAATCGCCATCAATTACAAAAATAAGATTTCAAACACGCAAGTTGGTTTAACTTCCTAAAAACAGAGCAAACACCAAAACTCATCGCAACGACAAAGGCCTTCGGCGGACATGAAGTTTAGGTGGATCATAAACAAGACAAATAATATTTAAGTTACATATGCATGTATATTTACCTAGATTAAGTATATGTTTTGCGACCAAAAAAAATTATAATGAGTATAAAGCGTGAACAAAGAAAATAACAACAAACCATGAAAGACATAGAGAAGAAGAATAGAGAATCATAATGAATTATCAGTACCACAATGCGAATATCGTTTAATCAATTCCCTTTTCCTCGCATATTCGTTTCGAGCCAATTTAGTTAGTACATACTTACACGCATATATGTATGTGCGAGCAAGAACTAAGAATTCCGTTTTGTTTTGTTTGTCTTATTTTATTAGCAACTTGAATGTAGTTACAATGATGTGCATATGGATAGCACTTAGTTATTAACTTTAAAATGAAAAACTTGGAAATCATTATTGTTGATTTTAGCGATATCTATCGATGGGTATTGCAATGCGACTCTGGAATAGAAATGTCACCCCAAATAAAATGTATGTACGTATGTTTTAACCTGACTTTTTGATCTCGTGGATGTGTTCACAACTATTATTTTTATTAAATTAAAATATGCAATAAGCACTGAAATATAGACAAGTTTATTTTATTCTGCTGGCTGGCATCTACCGCTGATAGATCGCATCGGATTCTCATCAATTATGTTGTATTAAATAACTATTAGGAATGGATTGAAAAGAGTGTTCGGTTTTCCTTAATGGGTATAAAAGGGTAATTAAAGTGTTGTAACCGTTTTGGGATTTTCCTATAATCATTGCTACGGAAGATCATTACCATAACATCTAGGTAATTGCAATCGGTATGGTCCGAGTCACTTTGTATTTCTTTCTTCGCCACTTTTGTTTATTGTCGTGCTGCTGGTAAAGTCAGATGGGCTTTACGGGACTCTTGATAATATGTTCTGTAGGTGTGTTGGAGTGGGTGCGTCTACCAACCGCCAGACATGTTCCAGCCTTGAACACAACCGTTACTCATAGCCCTGCTAGAACAAGTAATACAGCAGAGACAGGAAATGCGTCGATGAGTTCCAATAGAACTCTGACCCAGAACATTTTCTATTATGAGCAGATACTAGGTGTTCAATCAGAACATAATTATATTATCACACTGAACTGATCTATATATAACGTACATAAAATAAGTAATTTATGACTGCTTGGGTGTGTGTTCATAAAACACGAACAGGAACCGACAAAGGCCAACCAATAAACAATACAGTCCACTTGAAGGAGGCCACTTGAGCAAAAGGACACATAGAGTTCGACCATAAAATCATATACATGGGCACGTCGAACCCAAATCTATTAACACATGTTGTTTGCATGTAGTAGGTGTCATTACATCGAACAACAATTTGAAAAAAGAAAAAATATAAATCCTTAACATCGGAAGTGCAAGGTGAAGTGGAGGCCAGCGATAAAAAAAAAAGTCGCAAACGGCCGAATAATATAAAAAAAAATTAATAAATAAATAAAATAAATAAATAAAGCCAAAATTGAATTCTTTAGTAAAAAACTAAAAAAAAAAGTTGAGGAATTCTATAATGTTTATGAAACAAATGACAGCTTCGACGAACAGATCGCCGAGCTAGACTTTGATATTCAGAACACGTTAAGCAACGCTAGCGTTAGTAAAGCGTCAGTAGCAAAGAGGGAAGATGAAGATTTTCCGGTTCTACCAAAGGCAGAAGTACCCACATTTTCGGGAGAAGAAAAAGAATGAGATGGGTTTTCACAATTATTTTGTGAAATAATTCATAATAGAGATGGGCTGAGTACATCTCTAAAATTCAAGTATTTAAATATGGCCATAAAGGGTGAATCAAGGAGTATGGTTGCTCACTTATTAACGGGGCCATTGGAAAATTATAATGCCGCTTGGGAATTGCTGACCAAGCGGTATGAAAATAAAAGAAAAATATTTTCAGATCAGCTGAATCGGTTGCTCAATTTGCCAATGTTAGACAACGATTCAGCAAAACATATTAAATTGTTTTCTGACTCGATAAATGAATCAATACATTTAATAAAGTTAAAGTCACAATTAACAGAAGAAGTTGATGTGATTTTTGCCCACATAATTTTATACCACAACGGTATACTTGTCTGTACTCATCGCAGGATGCAGAGAAAAAACCGCTGAAAAAAGTGGTGCAATATAGCAGCATTAAAGAAAGTTGTCCGCAGGCCATACAATAATGCAATGCTATAGGTTTAAGAGAATGAGTCCGATAGAGAGAGGCCAGGTTATTCAAAAGCAACGCCTGTGCAAAAGAAGCTGTAGGCACGACATGTAAAAGAAATGCTCCTCGGAAATGTTTTGTGGGATTTGTAAAAAATCCCATCACACGATGCTCCATATTCCCTATGAAAAAAGAGAAAATGTTAACACTTGTTTCACAAAGAAACAAGCGTTTTTAACCACAGCACTTATAAAAGTAAGAGCGGTGAATGGTGGCTATGAAAACCTTAGAGCTCTAATTGATTGTGGGTCACAATGCACCATCATTTCAGAGGAAGCAGCACAAATATTAAAAGTTGCGCGCAAAAGGGAAATCACCGAGGTGAGTGGAGTATCATCGAAAGACTCTTCCACTTCAAAGAATAAGGTAACTTTAACGGTAAAAACTCGGGATGCCGATAAAAAACCTCTTAATATTGAAGCAATCATTCTCCCAAAACTTATGAAGGCTTTACCTGCAAAGTCGTTCAAGATTGATAAATCGAAATGGAAAGCTTATGGTTGGCTGACCCTAACTTTAATAAACCAAGTAGGGTGGATATAATAATTGGGGTAGATTTGTATGCCCATATAGTAAAAGACGGAGTAGTGAAAATAGATTGACTACTTGGTCAAAATACAGAATTCGGATGGATTATATCCGGTTGCACCAAGTCAAAAGGTGATAAATTAATTGTAGCGACAACAATTGAAGTCGGGAACTTCGAGCGTTTCTGGGAAATGGAAAACGAAAGTACTGACGTGGAAGAAGATGTTTGTGAGAAGCATTTCTTGGAAACTAAAAAAAGAGATGAAAATGGAAGGTATGTGGTGAAAATACCATTCAAAAAAGATAAGGATCTAGGAGATTCAAAGGCACAAGCTATAGCGCGATTTTACAATTTAGAAAAGAAACTCGGCAAAAATAAAAAATTAAAAGAAAATTACATAAAGTTCATGCATGAATATGACATTGAAAAAATTTACCGGCAAATTAATGTTGATGAAGAAGATCAGCATTATTTGCATATAATCTGGAGAGACGATCCAAACGAAAAATTAAAAGAATATAAACTAACAACCGTTACGTACGGTACAGCTTCAGCACCCTACTTAGCTACTAGGGTGCTTGTTGCAATAGCAGATAATTGCGGAAATAAAGCAATTAGAGAAATCATAAAAAATGATTTTTATATGGACGACCTGATGACAGGTGCTGATTCCATATTAGATGCCAAATGGCATGTAAAGGAAGTTACCCAGGAGTTTGATAAGGTTGGGGTTAACTTAAGAAAGTGGATAACAAATATCCCAGAAATTATTAAGGACGTTAGAGATAACGAAGAAAATAAAGTATTAACCATTGAAGAGAATAAATCCGTCAAAACATTAGGACTTCAATGGGAGCCAGTTAAAGACGAGTTTAGGTTCAACTTCCATTATGAACCTACTAAAAAAACTAACAAAAGAATAGTTTTATCTACATTAGCAAAGATGTATGACCCTTTAGGCTGGTTGTCTCCAGTTACAATTGTTGGAAAATTGTTTATGCAAAAACTTTGGTTGTCAGACAAAAAATGGGATGAAGAACTATCAGATCAGGATACTCGTGAATGGAATGCATTTAAAGACAATTTAACAACATTAGAGAGCATTCGGATACCAAGATGGCTTAATTCTCAGCATAGTAATCCGATGCAAATTCATGGGCTTGCCGATGCATCTGAGAAAGATTTTGCTGCCGTAGTGTATGCAAAGGTAGATGGTTCTTCAATTATAATAGCCAGCAAAAGCAAGGTTAATCCGAAGAAGAATTGGAAAACCATTTCCAAATTAGAACTTTGTGTAGCTCATCTTCTAGCAAAATTGATTGAACGGGTGAAAATAGCGGTTGGAAGTGAAGCAGAAAGTTATGCTTGGAGTGATTCTACGATTACTCTAGCCTGGATAAAGAATGGAGACAATAAAGACAAGTTTATTAAGCGTAGAACTGACGAAATTAGAAAAGTTAAAGAAATTAAATGGAGACATGTCAAATCTGAAGACAATCCAGCTGATGTAGCATCAAGGGGCATTAGTGCAGATAAGCTGAAAGATTTTGAAATTTGGTAGAAGGGTCCTCAGTGGCTAGGGAAATCTAAAGAAAGCCAAAAGAGCAAATTGAAGAAAAAATAATTGTTAGCACAACGTTTATAATCGATAAAGCTAACATAATTAATGAGTTATTACAGAAATACTCGTGTGCATAAACTAGAAAGAGTCATTGCATATATATAAAGGTTTATTCAGATGAAAACCGAAAATAAAGAATTTCCATCATATTTGACAGTCAATGAGATTAAGATCGCCAAGATATTGATATCGAAAAAACATCAAGCTATGCAATTCAGTTCTGAAATAGCTAGCCTAGATAATAAAAAGAAAATAGAAACAAAGAGTAAAATATTGGGCTTAAATCCGTTTTTAGATAAAGATGGATTACAAAACTCCAGCGCAGAATTTGAGGTTAAACATCCCCTTGATTTTAAATAAGTGTCACATAACGTCTTTAACTATCAATAATGCACATAAGGAAACATTGCACGGTGGAATTAGTCTGATGCGAAATTATATCCAGCGAAAGTATTGCATATTTGGGCTAAGAAACAGTTTAAAGCAAAAGCTTAAGGAGTGTGTTACCTGTGCTAGGTATCGGCAGAATACGGCAGAAAAAATTATGGGAAATCTGCCGAAGTACAGAACAAAAATGTCACACCCTTTTACAAATACAGGGGTAGACTTCGCCGGACCTTACCATATCCGATGTTCTAAAAACCGTGGGCAGAAATCTTATAAGGGATATATTGCCGTATTTCTGTGCATGGCGACAAAGGCTATTCATGTGGAAGTTGTCAGTGATCTAACTTCGGATGCCTTTCTAGCTGCACTTAGAAGATTTTTTTCGAGAAGAGGAAAATGTGCACAGCGCTTTTCGGATAATGGAACCAAATTTGTGGGAGCTTCGCGTAAATTAGACGAAGAATACCAAAGAGCCCTTAAGGTTCCCATATTAGAAAGAGAACAAATCGAGTGGCGCTTTATCCCCCCGGCGGGACCTCACTTTGGAGGTATTTGGGCAGCTGGGGTAAAATCGGTCAAATATCACTTAAAAAGAGTGATTGGGGACAATAATTTAACCTACGAGGAAATGGCAACCCTCTTATGTCAAATTGAAGCTGTACTGAATTCACGCCCGTTGTATACCGCTTCAAATTATTTTGACGATTTGGATGTATTAACACCAGGTCATTTTATTATTGGAAGGCCAATATTCGGCCCCATTGAAACAGTGTCAGATGAAAGAATTGGAAATCTGGATAGGTGGAAATTAATTCAAAAAATGAAGAGAGACTTCTGGATTCAATGGAAAGAAGATTATTTACACACTCCTCAACAAAGAAATAAATGGAAAATAGGAATACAGAATATTAAAAAAGGACAGATAGTTTTAATAAAAGATGAAAACTGTCATCCAGCTAGATGGCTGTTGGGGAAAATAGAAGAAATACATAAAGGTAGGGACGATAGAGTCAGAGAATTCACCATCAAACATCAAGATCGGTCGATTAAAAGACCGATTGCTAAAGTTTGTCCATTAGCTGGAATTGAGTCTGAAGAAAAGGACTCAGAAACGCCTCCAAAAGAAGCAAGAAGTACTCGCGGTAGACCTCGAATACCCAAACTAGGACTCATGGCAGTAATGTTGATGCTTATGTTATTTTGCCAAGTATCAAATGCAAGCATAGCTGCCAGAGGAAAAGAGAAGTGGTCAATTGAAAAAATGAACAGCTCCACTTCAATATATTTTGACCCGATGGGAGACGTAGAAATAGTCGCCTAATCTTGGGATCTAATAGTTTATTATAATATGGACCCGTATTTTCAAATGATAAAAAGGGAAAAGAATTAATTGGGAAAATGAGAGTAGTGTGCGGTAAACTTTACACTTTTGAAGAGCAATGCAACAATGTTTTAGATAACACTGACAGACAAATTGCAGATCTAGAAGAAAATAATAAACTTTTTATGACTCAAGATAACAAAAGAAAGAAACGAGCACCCTTTGAGTTTATAGGCTCCCTTTATCATATATTGTTCGGAATAATGGACGCCGAAGATAGGGTAACTTTGGAAGGAAATATGAAAAATTTTTAAGAAACCAACATAATATATACGATTTAATTAAAAGGCAAACGTCAGTAGTAGAGTCAACGGTAAATATTCTCAAAAGAACTACCGAAGAAATAATCGTAAATTTTAGAAGTATGAGCACTAGAATAGAAAACATAACGGAAGCGTTAAAGGAAAGTCTACTGATAGATATTAATCATGGTAGACTTAATCCAAATATTTTAAAACCTATGCAGTTAAAGGCAGAGATATCAAAAATAAAGGATAGGTTATTAGAAACATTAGTTCTTCCAGGAAAAAGAACAGGTACGGAATTGAAGGAAATGTATAGCCTATTAACCGCGAAAGGGATTTTCGTGGATAAGAAATTAATTTTGAATGTGAAGATTCCACTGTTTGGTAGACACCCATCCCATTTGTTTAGGATTATTCCAATGCCAGTTGAGCACGAAAGGGAATTGGTCAAGGCAGAGTTGAGCTCTAGGTACTTAGTATATAACTTCGAAATTGATTCCTATCATTCGATGACTGAAGCTACTTTAAACAAATGTCAAAAATGGCAAGCAAATAAAAGAGTATGTGAAGGTAATTGGCCTTGGAGCAGCGACAATGACAATTCTTGTGAGATAGCTCCATTCAAACCAAATAGTCATTCAAATTGTGTTTATAGAAAGATTTCAGAGACAAGGTCATTTTGTGTCGAATTAAAAAAGAAAGGTAGTTGGCTCTTCAAAGTTCCAGTCAACACTAATGCTAGAATTCAGTGTAGTAACTCAAATCAAGAGTTAATTGATCTCCCTCAAGAAGGAATTTTAACAATAATAAATGGTTACACTGTGCGAACCGATGATAAAATATTAGTACCTCATCATAGCCTTCATACAGAAACCTACGAGATAATTTCATCCTCTTATATAAGTAATATAAGCAAAATACCAAAAATTGTTTGGAATCCTTTGAATGTAACGATAATTAACCATACTGCAGAAATTGATAAGTTAAAAAACGAATTAAATTTGTTAAGAGAAGGTCATTATGCATTAAAAGGACTTAAGTTCCATTATGTATCTGGATATGCAGTCTTGATTATCGGAATAATAATGATGTTAATATTAATAATCTATGCCATAAGAAGAATTAAGGTAGCGCGAAAAGTGCAAACAATAGCACTTCCCTGTCCACCGTAATTTACTTTAAAATGATCATCGATAATTTTAATTATAACTATAAGGAAAATATATACAAATGTAAAATAAAAAAAAAAACCATGCCACTTCCGGCCCCTATGCAGAATGTTCAAGCAGAACATAATTATTGTATCACACTGAACTGATCTATGTATAACGTACATAAAATAAGTAATTTATGACTGCTAGGGTGTGTGTTCATAAAACATGAACAGGAACCGACAAAGACCAACCAATAAACAATACAGTCCACTTGAAGGAGGCCACTTGAGCAAAAGGACACATAGAGTTCGACCATAAAATCATATACATGGGCACGTCGAACCGAAATCTATTAACACATGTTGTTTGCATGTAGTAGGTGTCATTAGAAGGGATGAGCGCGGGAACAAGTGCCGCACATCCTTTCTTTTCTTAGCGTTGGTCTTAGTTTTAATTACCTTATATTTTCCTATATAGTGCATAAGCTTTTCCTTTAAGGTCTTAACAAAGTGTATTTCAAAATTTCACCCGCCCCCTTCTGCCCACTCAAAGTACGAAAATCTGTGGAATGCACAATTTGAAAGATACGAGGAATCTAAAAACGCAGAATCATAGACACTGACCATATCTATCAGAGCGTTGAAACTGGATCAGATTAGATTATAAATATAGCCACAATGAAGAAAACCATTACGAAATGCATCGTTCCCTTTCGCTCTCTCTCACACAACGGTGTGGGTGCTATGCCCGTTCGTCCAGATGAGCGCCTAGATTTCAGAGACTATAAGAGCTAGAGCAACCAAACTTTCTATCCATGCTCCTGTGATATCACTTCAATAAAAGTGTATTTCAAAATTTGGCCACGCCCCCTTCCGTCCCCACAAAAAACGAAAGTCTGTGGTATCCACAATTTTTGAGATACAAAAAAACTAAAAACGCAGAATAAAAGAAAATGGCCGTATCTATCAGAGTTTTGAATCTGGATCAGGTCGGATCATAAATATAGCCTGAAGGAACAAATGAAATATCAGTGGCCTTCCAAGCGCTTACTCATTTTCTCTCTCTCTCTCTCGCACAAATCTCCACGAGTCGTAAGACGTATGTAGATGTAGAAATGTAGAGAAGACAGATGTAAAAAACAAATGTAAACAAAAATGGAAAGGGTTCGACTTTATTTTTGTCTCTAAATTTCCTTTTTTGGTAATTATTAAATTTTTTGCGAGCTTGTAATAAATTACATATTGTAAGCTCAAATACATATATACTGACTAAGAAGCGGGTATAACTTACAACGTTCTCTCTCGTTTTAACTTCTAAAGCATCCAGTTGCGTATAAGTAGCAGTGAATACAATTTGTAAACATAATTAACGTGAAAATGGCCATGGATAATAAAAAGTTATTCGAGATATACATATAGAACTTCAAGCACATTAAACAAATTTGTGGAATGAATGTTAATGTTCTTAATGGATTAAATTTAGTATCGTACAGCCATAACAGATTCTAACATATTTATGGCTTCTACTGTACCCCTGCGGCTTAAATCGGATACATCGGAATATTGGAAAAATCCGTCCGCTCACTATTGCCGCCCTATATTATTCGAATATGGAGTTAATATAGTCCACAGTAAACAATATTAAGAACCAGATTTCTAATATAAGGCCGGTATAAATAATCAAGGAAGAAATAACCATTCCTGTCAATTTGGAATTTTTCCGTACAATGATTGAGGGAAAAGTACTTAACGAACTAACTAAAACTAAATCTACCTTGAAAAGTGCATTTTGCTAAAAAACCCAAAAAGTTTTTAAAAATTTGGATGATTCCATAGTTGAAGAGGAAAACTTGGAATATGGTATTTCCCCATTGCATGCAAGAATAAGATGTATGGAGTTCATTTTAAAACTTGCATATACCATTCCGCGAGAGGGAGAATTTTTTGACAACACCACGACAGCCAAGGAAAGACAAAACAATAGGAAACAAATTATTCAAGAAAAATTCTTTGAAAAACTATCACTGAAGGATGACTGCCCCAAACAAGGATATGGAAACACAAACGATGGAAACTCATCACGGACATTCTTTGAAAAAGTTGAAATTACTTCAGAAATAACTGGTGTGGATATTGACATAATCAAAAGATTGGGTGTCATTTTGAATGTTTTAAACTGCAAGGAAAAAATTAACACCCACAAATGTGGTGAGTATGCCTCGAAGACTGCAGAGCTGTTAAAGGAAAAATGTCCTGAAAAGAAACTTACTCCTACGCTTCATAAAATTTTGACACATGGTCAAATTTTAATTGAATATCAGAGCTTACCAGTTGGACAGATGTCAGAGGAAGCACAGGAAGCGAGAAACAAGGATTACAAGAAATACAGGTACATGAATACGTGCAAGATATCACGAAAAACCCAATACAGGGATCTATTCAACATGTTACCAGCCTCTTCAGATCCATATATTTCATCCATTAGACATGGGAGATCTAAAAAAAAATGGGAAACTAATTATTATTTAGAAATGTAAAGTTTATTAGATATTGCTCCCTCTAAATTGAAAGTGGAGGCATATTTTAAAGAAAACAATAAATTAAACATAATTCCAGAATAAAAAAATTTGTTTTTGTAAAATCAGATTGGGCTAAAAAAAATGATGTAAAATAATTATGTATAATAAAATTGACCAATAAAAGTACTTTATCAATCCAAAAACATTTTAATTCAGCACATTACATAGGAAAATATGCACCGGCAACAAAGTTCAACTTTGGCGTTTTATAGTTAAGCTTCTAAACAATGTAGCGCCATGTAATCTTGCATACTAAAGACGACTTATCTTTCAAATGGAGTTTATTTCATGCAGATATCTTGATTCGTTCAGAAGTTATTAATATAGCAAGCTGAAATGGCAGAGTGTCCCACTGTGCGACGTCACTCCAGACAGTGAAATCAAAGCAGAATAAGATGAGAAAAATTATCCGTTGACTGTAGATTATATGTCTACAGATTAACTTTCTAGAGTTTTCTGTTTATTTGCTATTAATTATACCCAGCACTCGAAGATTAAAGGGGTATATTAGATTTGTTGAAAAAATGGATGTGTGTAACACCCAGAAGGAAGCGTTTCCGACCCCATAAAGTATATATGTTCTTGATCAGCATCAATAGCCGAGTCGTTATAGCTATATCTGTCTGTCCGTCCATCTGTCCGTCTTCATTAGTTCAGAGACTATAAAAGCTACGGCAACCAAATTTTGTATCCAGACTCCTTTTGTATCACACTGTTCCAAGTGTATTTAAAAATTTCGCCCCGCCACCTCCCGCCCACACAAAAGACGAAAATCTGTGGCATGCACAATTTTAAAGATACGAGGAATCTAAAAACGCAGAGTCATAGCCAATGATAATATCTATCAGAGTTTTGAATCTGGATCAGATCAGATGATAAATTTAGCCACAATGAAGAAAACCATTTCGGGTACCGGGTGCATGCATGGTTCCCTCTCGCTCTTTCTCACACACCGGGGTGGGTGCCATGACTGATCGAATTTTTTGACGCCTAGATCTCAGAGACTAGAAGAGCTAGATCAACCAAACTTTCTATCCAAGCTTCTGTGGTATTAAACCAAAAGCACAAAATTACCATATCTATCACAGTATTGAATCTGGATCAGATCGGATCATTAGTATAGCTACTGAAATTTCAGTGGCCTTCAAAGCGTAAACTCATTTCCTCTCCCTCTCGCACACAGCCGTGTATGTATATGTAGGAAGTAGATGTAGACATGTAGAAAAGACAGATGTAAGAAACGTATGTAAACAAAAATGGAAACATCTTAGATATAAAAACCTCCGAAAAGGTTTGACTTAATTATACCCGGTACTCGAAGAGTAAAGGGGTATATTAGATTTGTTGAAATAATGGATGTGTGTAACACCCAGAAGGAAGCGTTTCCGACCCCATAAAGTATATATATTCATGATCAGCATTAATGTCTGTCTGTCCGTCCGTCTCTCCGTTCGTCTGTCTTCATGAGCATGCACAATTTTTAAGATACGAGAAAACTAAAAACGTAGAATCGTAGAGAATGACCATATCTATCAGAGTGTTGAATCTGGATCAGATCGAATCATAAATATAGCCACAATGAAGAAAATCATTTCGAAATGCATCGTTCCCTCTCGCTCTTTCTCACACACCGGGGTGGGTGCTGTGCCCATTCGTCCAGATGAGCACCTAGATCTCAGAGACTATAAGAGCTAGAGAAACCAAACGCTGTATCCATGCTCCTGTAATATCACTTCAGTACAAGTGTATTTCAAAATTTTGCCACGTCCCCTTCCGCCCCCACAAAGGACGAAAATCCACAATTTTTAAGATACGAGAAAACTAAAAACGCAGAATCATGGAAAATAACCGTATGTACCAGATTGCTGAATCTGGATCAGGTCGGATCATTATTATAGCCAGAAAGAACAAATGAAATTTCAGTGGCCACGCAACGCCTTCCAAGCGCGTAGTAAAGACGCGTCGTAGTAAAGACGAGTCGTAGTAAAGAAGTATGTATGTAGATATAGAAATGTAGAGAAGATTGATGTAAAAAACGAATGCAAAAAAAAATGGAAAGGGTTCGACTTAAATTTTTTTTTGTTTTTTGGCTAAATTTAAATTTTTCCCTTTTGCGAACATGTAATAAATTACATATGTATGTATATCGTTAGCTCACATACATATATACTGACTGAGTACCGGGTATAAAGTAGTTTTTATACCCGGTACTCGAAGAGTAAAGATTTGTGCAAAAAATTAATGTGTGTAACACCCAGAAGGAAGCGTTTCCGACCCCATAAAGTATATATATTCTTGATCAGCATCAATAGCCGAGTCGATATAGCTATGTCTGTCCGTCCGTCCGTCTGTCCGTCTGTCCGTCTTCATTAGCGCCTATAGCTCAAAGACCATAAAAGCTAGAGGAACACTATTTTTTATCCAGACTCCTGTCCTATCGCACTGTTACAAGTGTATTTCAAAATTTCGCCCCGCCCCTTTCCGCCCACTCCAAGGACGAAAATCTGTGGCATGCACAATTTTAAAGATACGAGAAAACTAAAAACGAAGAATCATAGAGAATGAGCATATCTATCAGATTGTAGAATCTGGATCAGATCGGATAATAAATATAGCCACAATGAAGAAAACCATTTAGAAATGCATCGTTCCCTCTCGCTCTCTCTCACACACAGGGTTGGGCGCTATGCCTGATCGAATTTTTTGACGCCTAGTTCTCAGAGACTATAAGAGCTAGAACCACCAAACTTTCTATCCAAGCTCCTGTGATATCAAGCCGAGACGAGTTTGTTTTAAAATTTGGCCACGCCCCCTTCCGCCCCCACAAAAGATGAAAATCTTCAATTTTGAAGATACGGGAAAACCAAAAACGCAGAATCATAGAAAATGACTATATCTATCAGAGTATTGAATTTGGATCAGATCGGATCATAAATATAGTCAGAAGGAACAAATGAAATTTCAGTGGCCTTCCAAGCGCAGACTCATTCCCTCTCTCTCTCGCACACAGCCGTGTATGTATATGTAGGAAATAGATAAAAACATGTAGAAATGGCAGATGTAAAAAATTTATGTTAACCAATATGGAAACATCTAATAGATCAAAATCTCCGAAAAGGTTCGACTTATATTGTTTTTTTTTGGCTAAAATTAACTTTTTTTTTTTTGCGAACATGTAATAAATTACAACAAGCTCACATACATATATACTGACTGAGTACCGGGTATAAAGTAGAGCCGCGGTGCAGACGCGGCTCATAACGTTCCCCCTCGTTTTATTTTTTTGTTGGCTAAAATTCAATTTTTCCCTTTTGCGAACATCTAATGAATTACATATATCGTAGGCTCATGTGCATATGTATGTACTGACTGAGTACCGGGTATAAAGTAGAGCCGCGTCCTTAGACGCCGCTTTCAAAGTTCCCCCTTGTTTTTAATCTGACATTGCTTCCAAAGTGTCAGAGCCATCTTGTGAATGTATGTATGTATGTATGGTTCGTTATTTTCTAATTCAGGTAGATTATTGAGTGAATAGGATAAAGGGGGATCGTGGCGGTGAGAATAGTTTTTATTTTGAAATTTTTCAATATAAGGTTTTGTTGTAATTGATGTTGTGGGAAGAGATGGTTTAGGGAAGGGAAATGGTTTGTCAGGGGAGGAAGAATCGTGATTGGTGGGGAAGGTAGAGGAAGGAGGAGAAGTAGAAGTAGAATACGGTGTCGTAAGTAAAGACTTTTTTGCAGATGAGTCACCAGTCGAGCGACTATTGCCACTATTGCTAATGATCGTGCTCCTATCAGCAATTGTGCCGTTGCTTTTGTTGTTTTTTATGTGCTGAGGTGACTGCTGTGTAGCTGTCTGGATTGGATGATTTAGGCATCGTAGCTGTATAGAAATTATTGGCTTCGCGCACTGTGCATTTTTTTTGTGTTTTTATTTTTAGAATTTCTTTATGCTTTAAGAATGTCTTGCATTTTCTATCTGATGCTGGGTGATTTTCAGAACAATTGATACATTTTGGGTTTCCAGAATGTGGTAATTGACCACAGTTGTTACAAAGTGGCTCATTCTTACAATGCTTTTGGGTATGTGAAAGCCTTTGGCATTTTTTGCAACGCATTGGGTTCTGAATATGTTTTGAAACTTTTATGGTGTGCCAGCAGATATCGATTTTTGAAGGAATTTTGTAGAGATCAAAAGTGAGAAGCATGACCCCAGACGGTTTTTGAACCCCATCGATTATTTTTGAAAATTTAAAGACTTCAGTTACCTTTTGGGAGCTAAGCTCAGTCACAATCTCAGACTCTGGTATGTTAATGAGGTATGGTGCATAGATGATGCCCTTCACTGAATTCAGAGATTGATGAAACTTACATTCGATTTAGCAAATACCAACAAGTTCAGTTGAAACAATGAATTTTGTTGCATCGTCAAGTGAGTGAACCAGTAATAATAGGTTCCCGTCTCTTAGCAAGAGTATTCGGATATCGTTTTATCATTGTCTTTAGCGGACACTGTTATATACTTCGGGTTCGCGACATTGGTCACTGGGAGGTCGGCGTTTTTTTAAAGGGGGACTTTCGGCCAGTAGACTGAACCGATTATTCCCTAAGTTAGGTGGTCCCGGGCCACCCATATTGTCCAACAATGGCTATGCAGCTGTTTGGTGGGCACTTGATCTTACTGTAGGAAAACCAACGGTTTAATAGAATAATGGGAGCACGAGCGGTAGAAGAGAGGAAACAATAAGTAGAAAGAAATGGGAAACTAAACAACTGATAAGGGCACGATTTCTTAGCAACTGAATTCTGCTCGCGGGGAGTGTCAGTCGGCGTTTGATCTCAGAGACTATAAAAGCTAGAGCAACCAAATTTTTTATCCAGACTCCTGTGTTATCACACTGTTAGAAGTGTAATTCAAAATTTCGCCCCGCCCACACAAAGAACGAACATCTGTGGCATGCACAATTTTAAAAATACAAAGAAAACTAAAAAGGCAGAATAGTGCACAATGACCATATCTAGCAGAGTGTTGAATCTGGATAAGATCGGATTATTAATATAGCCACAATGAAGAAAACCATTTCGAAATGCATCGTTCCATCACGCTCACTCTCACACACGCGACCCAGTCTGCTGTGCCCATTCGTCCTGATGAGCGCCCATGTTCTGCATTGTCTTATTGTCTGCCTGATTAGCCTTTTAGTTTGATTGTCCATTAAATTTGTAAGATATGAGTATTAAGTTAAGATTTACTTATCGATAGTATCTTAAGAAATATCATGTACTCGTCATATCGATACTAGTCCATGACAAGTATCTATTTGCAAAGGCACATTCATTCGAATTAATACAGTGATGAAATAAAGACATATAATACAAGAAGCTCTCTCTAAATATTACATATACATACGAAGAAAAACGCAGATATAATAACTAAAACAAGCAGTGAACTTTTGCGATATATTACGTGGGCAGAACGTGTATTTTGATCAAGACGCCACTATATACCAATTACGCACAGCAGTGAAAAAAATTATGGAAGGCACGCCCGAGCTAGGAAATACAGCGCCAAGCGCAGAACAGACAATGCTAGCCGGCAATTTTGAAGCCGCTGCAATTGCAGAGAATGTTCGGGAAACATGCATGTCGCGACAAGACAACGCTAGTCCAACATTGACCATGCGATCAGATGAATACGAAGAAGAGTCGCACCATTTGCAGAAGCGAGAACAAATATATGTTTCTCGCAAGCTACACGCTTGCTGATCTCAAATTAAGCGTACTGAAAACGGAGAGAGAGGCCTTTGAGTTGGAATCGCCGAGAGATTGCATCGACTTGACACACATTGATGCGCTAATGCGTCCATTTTCTGGAGATGACGACCACGCTATAGCCATTTGGATTAGTCACTTTGAGGACATTATGAATTTCCATGGTGTATCAGTGTCCAAACGTTGGATACTGGCAAAACCGTTGTTAAGTGGATCGGCGAAAGCATACATCCACCATGTGGCGCCATTGTGGCGTGGGATATTGGCAAATGACTGGAGGCACGGAAAATGGCGAATAATAAAAGCGCATTACAATATTTCGTAGCGATGTGCAGCATAGCGTCGCAGGCAGACATGGCCACGAGCGATGTGGTCAAATTCATCGTGGAGGGACTGCAGGACAATACGGGCATGACAGCATCCATGCTATATTGCAGCACACTGGACGAGATGAGAAGCAAGATGGTCACCTATGACAAGGTCAGAAGAGCTCCTGGAGTTGCGGCGAATCGTAGCGAAGGTATGAAAAAACGAGGGAGAACGTTGTGGGCCGCGGCTAAAGCCACGGCTCTACTTTATACCCGGTACTCAGTCAGTATATATGTATGTGAGCTTATGATATACGTACTTTTTTAAAATGTTCACAAAGAGGACAAAATGAATTTTTGCCAAAAAAAATAAAAAAAATAAGTTGAACCCTTCCGGATTTTTTTTTTGTATTAGATGTTTCCATTTTTGTTTACATACTTGTTTCATCTTTCTTCTCTATATGGCTACATCAAAATCTACTTCCTTACATAAACATACATTGCTGCGCGAGAGAGAGAGGGAATGAGTAAGCGCCTTGTTGCGTGGCCACTGAAATTTCATTTATTGCTTCTGGCTATAATAATGATCCAACCTGATCCAGATTCAAAACTCTGATAGATATGGCTATTCTCTATTATTCTGCGTTTTTAGTTTTCTCGTATCTCGTTTATTGTGCATGCCACAACTTTGTGTGTAGGAAGGGGCGCAGCGAAATTTGGAAATACACTTTTAGCAGTGTGATATAACAGGAGACTGGATACAAAATTTGGTTGCTCTAGCTGTTATAGTCTCTGAGATATAGGCGCTCATGAAGACGGACGACCGGACAGACAGAAATACACTCACTCGCATATCTCTGCGTACACCCCCAAAAAATTTCAAAATCAAACTTTAAACACAAATTGTTCGGCCATTGATGCATACTGTTAATCCATTTTGTTTTTAAACAAAACTTTAATTTATTGTCTTCAATGACGTATTTTTTATAGAACTATTTAACAATGTATTATATTTTATTCTTAATTGTAAACTTAACACTACCAAAATGTGCAAACGCAAAAGTCTGCGTACAGCTGCTTGAAGCTGCGTGGAATGCAAGATTGTGCGATTACCGTTAGGTTTTTTGGCGTAGATCTTCTTTAGATTGTCTAATCATAAGTATTGCGCAGTTGTTATTGAAATTCTGCTTCGAATTCGGGAGAATTGCAACATGGAACAAAAAGGCAAAGAAATTTCTGTTGAGGAGCGAAAAATTATTATAAAATTGTTCATGGAAGGGAAATCTTATAGACAAATCGGTGCTCTAGTTGGTAGAGCCCACTCCTCTATCTAAAAAGTGATAAATAATTTCAACTCGATTGGCAATATCTTGTCAAAGGCTCGTTCTGGCCGTCCGCCTTTGCTAACTAACCGCGAACAGAAGACTATTATTAAGTCTATTCAGTTTAAGCCCAGGACGACAGCTCATCGAGGCTAGTTTTTCTAAAACAGTTTCCAAAGCTACTGTACGCCGTGTCATACAAAATGCTGACTACCATAACGCTGCAAAAAACATCTGATTTTAAAAGTCAACAGGCAAAAGTGCTAAACTTTTGCTAATGAGTTCGTTTCAAAGCACCAAGACTTCAGGAACAAGGTTATAGTAGTATTTTCGGATGAAAGTAAATTCTGCATATTCCGAATCAAGGGAAAAGTTTTGGCGGCAAGCGGAGTGGGAAACTTGACATTTATCGACTTAGTCATGCATCAAGGACTCTATATCAACATTTCAAACAATTTGAAGCAAGTGCTGCTAAATTGGGGCTGGAAAATGTGGGATCTTCCTAAAAGAAAAATCCGAATCCACACAATAACATCAATAAAAATGCTTAAGGATGTAATTATGGAGGAATGGGGCAAAATTACTGCTGAGGAAACAAATACTCGTCGATTCCATGCCGAAACGTCTTGGGGAGACTTTGCAAAGAAAAGGATACCCTACTAGTTATTAACGAGGGAAAACGTGGTGAACCGCGTCCACGACCGCGGCTCTACTTTATACCCGGTACTCAGTCAGTATATATGTGTATGAGTTTACGATGTATGTACTTTATTACATGTTCTCAAATTTAATTTTAGCCAAGAGAGAAACAAAAAACGAGGGGGAACGTTGTGAGCCGCGTCTACCGCCGCGGCACTACTTCATACCCGGTACTCAGTCAGTATATATCTATTACATAAGTTTTTTACATCTGTTTTTTCTACATGTCTAAATCCACTTCCTACATATAAATACACGGCTGTGTGTGAGAGAGAGAGGGAATGAGTCTGCGCTTGGAAGGCCACTGAAATTTCATTTGTTCCTTCTGACTATATTTATGATACGATCTGATCCAGATTCAACACTCTGTCATTTTCTACGATTCTGCGTCTTTAGTTTTCTCGTATCTTTAAAATTGTGCATGCCACAGATTTTCGTCCTTGGAGTGGGCGGAATGGGGCGGGGCGAAATTTTGAAGTACACTTGTAACAGTGGGATAGGACAGGAGTCTGGATGCAGCTTTTATAGTCTCTGAGCTAAAGGCGCTAATGAAGACGGACGGACAGACGGACGGACAGACAGACATAGCTATATCGACGCGGCTATTGATGCTGATCAAGAATATATATACTTTATGAGGTCGGAAACGCTTCCTTCTGGGTGTTACACACATCAATTTTTTCAACAAATCTAAAATACCCCTTTACTCTTCGAGTACCGGGTATAAAAACAGGAGAGTAGTGAACAATATATGAGGAATTGTGTAAGTAGAGACAACCCTGATAGTGAGCATAGAAGTACCGTAGAAAACCCTGTGATTGAGTGTAGAGAATCAGTAGAAAGTAGCTTGAGAATTCTTGGTAGTGATGGTAGACATATCCTAGAGAATGTAGTGCATAGAAGAACCGTGGAGAACCGTGTGATTGAGTGTAGAGAATCAGGCTCAGTAGAAAGTAGCCTGAGAAACATTGGTTGTAATGACAGAGATAAAATAGAGAATGAAGTGACAGAATGTAGGGAAGAAGATGAAGAAGAGATTAGTCAAAGAAGAGGAAGCGTTAACAATTTGGTGGGGGGAGTAGAGTATATTCGTTGTGGAAATCCAGTATAGAATAGCAAATGTGTAGAGGATGCAGTGACGAAGAGTTTCAGGAGGAAGGCTTATTGAAATCATTAATAGTTGGGGTAGTAGGTGCAACGCCAGAAGATGTCGATTTGATATTGCAAACTGAGCAGATGCGGGATAAGGAGGTAGTGAGGATTCGGAAAATGCTAGAGGACGGAATTGATGTAGAGTTTGAAATGATAGATGGTATCGTCTACAAAAGAAATGGGGAAAACAAACTATGTTTCCATGTAGCACTGTGTATTGAAGAGAAGTTGATAAGGCGGTAACATGCGAAACTGGGACATCTGGCAGTAGAAAAGTGCGTGAGTGACCTTTTGAGGACCTACTGGTTTCCGTCAATGAGAACTGTGCGAGAGAGAGAAAATGAGTAAGCGCTTGGAAGGCCACTGAAATTTCATTTGCTCTTTCTGGCTATAAAAATGATCCGACCTGAGAGAGATTCAAAACTCTGATAGATATGGCCATTCTCTATTATTCTGCGTTTTTAGTTTTCTCGTATCTTAAAAATTGTGGTTTCCACAGATTTCGTTTTTTTGTGGGGGCGGAAGGGGGTGGTGCGAAATTTTGAAATACACGTGTAACAGTGTGATACGACAGGAGTCTGGATACAAAATTTGGTTGCTCTAGCTTTTATAGTCTCTGAGATAAATGCGCTAATGAAGACGGACTGACGGACGGACAGACAAACATGGCTATATCGACTATCCCGACTATCTGTGAGATATCGACCAAATCAATCAGAGTGTTGAATCTGGATGAGATCGGATCACTAGTATAGCCAGAAGGAACAAACGAAATTTCAGTGGCCTTCCAAGCGCAGACTCATTCCCTCTCTCTCTCGCACACAGCCGTGTATGTATATGTAGGAAGTAGATAAAGACATGTAGAAAAGGACATGTAAAAAAAAAGACATGTAAAAAATCTATGTTAACAAAAATGGAAACATCTAATATATAAAAATCTCCGAAAAGGTGGACTTAATTTTTTTTTTTTTTTGTCGAAAACTAAATTTAGCCCTTTTGCGAACATGTAATAAATTACAACAAGCTCACATACATAAATACTGACTGAGTACCGGGTATAAAGTAGAGCCGCGGCTCACAACGTTCCCCCTCGTTATAATTATTTTTAATATATATGTACTAGATATGCACAATTAAGGAATTTGAAATAATTTTTTATTTTATCAAGAAAATTTTAAATTACAAAATTTGTTCAACGAAAATTGATATATTTGCAAAAATAAGTTAATGAAATAAAATTATACTTTCAATATGAATTGCTTTTCAAATACATTTTATTTATTCTCTTAGTAGGATATAGTGTTTCCTTTCTGTTGTACCAATATCAACCGTCGGGGCATTGAGTTTACCAATTTTTGGATCACGGTAATATCAATGTTTGCCCATTCATCAACAATTGCCTTTTTTAAATCTTTTAAGCAGTCGAATTGTCTTCCACCACCAAAAACATTGGCTGACAGGATGCCCCAAAGATCCTCAATTCGATTTAAATACCGACTTATTGCCGGGCACTTCATTAAGAGGATGTTTTTCGACTCCAGAAAGCTCATCGTATACCGTGAAACATCTATAGGAGCGTTGTCCTGCTAGAACATCCAATCCTCGCCATGAAACTGTTCGGCAAATGATATAAGTTTGCTTTCGAGGAGATCCGTATATATCTGCGCATTCATCCGACCTGGTACAAAACATATTCGAGATTTTCCAAGGGAGCTAAAGGCAGCCCAGACCATGAGTGAGCCACCACTATGGTTGCGTCTGTGGAAAGTCTGACGGGGATGCCTGGGGTCTCGCCAATACTTCTGGTTTCCATCTGGGCCGTCAAAGTTAAACTTTTTCTCATCGCTGAAAATGACCTTTTCAAATTCTGGCTACCAAAATGTACATTTCTTATAAAAGGCAAGCCGGGCCATTTTATGTCGATGCAATAGTTTTGGTATTGCTGGGGCAAAGGTGGCAATACCGGAGACTTAAATCTTTTTTGCAAATTTGTTGCAACCGCTGTTTGTTGGCAGGCTTAACTGTGCTTTAATTTGGGCACAGCTTATCGTTTAAGCGGTTGCCAAAGCTCGAATGTGCCGCTTAGTGCGCTCATCAACCTTAGGAACAGCACCTTTATGGTTGTTCTGAGAATATTTTAACGGACACTTTAAAAAGTTTGTGACGGTATTTCGATGCCGCTTTAGTGTTTTAGCAATAACACCGACTTTGACGCCACAATCAGCCATGGTTTTGATAGTGATCTGCTCTTCCTTTGACAATTGATTCCCACGGGGCATATTAAATGATTATTAATTTAATTCACAACAAATCACAACGATATAAAATTTAATAAGCTTTTATTAAATTCACTTAACGACTTAATTCGTTTTCTCGGCGAGATCATTAGCGTGTCCCACTCAAAAATTAAAAGAATAACTTTGCACAAATATCAACTTTCTATGGAACTCATGACTTTGTATTCTTCTTAATGCTTACGGTATTCGTCAAATGCATGACGAAACATCACAAAGCAAAGAGGATAAAACGTACTTACTCGAAAAGTCAATGCCGTGGTTAACGTCACGGTTGTATCAAAAACAAACCTTGCACAAATATCAATTTAACTGAGGTACATTCAATTTATATATAAAACAGATTGAAATATTTATTGTAGTTACGGAATAGGCTGCGGAAAGATTTATGATAAGCGTATATGAACATGTTGAGGAACCAGACGATAGTTTAAAGTTAGAAATAAGTCCATCGCTAAGCGAAGCATCGAGTACGAAAATCGAAAAGAAGAAGAGAGAATTCTGTAAACTCATGTTTTTCGTTTTGCCGCTGCGCCGGCAGTTTTCAGTACTAAAAAGACATTGAACCGAACGAGAACAGAAAATACAGTCCACTAATTGCATTTTTAAATTTCTCCTTCAAAAACTGATAGTCTTCTTCCAGCGAACAAACTGCTTCTTTTGTGTTTCGAAGTTTGTAGGTTTCTCTTAGTGTAGTGGTAATGACGTTGGAACAAGATGCGTGAGGTCCGAGGTTCGAGGCTATACTATACAAAAAATTATAATCGGCAAAAATTTGACTATTTTTTTAGGCCATTATAGCCCTTACTGTCATGGACTTAAAATAAGGCTATGATTCCTAACTGCAATAAATAGTCCATATTATCCTAATTTAAGGCCATAATTCGATGTTTAAGGCCATATTTTTTTCTGGGTGTACACTCTGAATCGGTTCTTCTTCGATGACATAAATTTGGAAGCGTTTTGAAGCTAGAATTGTCACCGAGAAGTATGCCATTACTAATGTCTAACAGTTGTCTGGAAAACACATCTGCTGAGTCATCATTTTGCAATTAAACACTTAAATTTATAGTCAAGTTATGTTAGTGCTGCTTTTATTCTCCAGATCAATGATGAATCCGGCTCGAAGCAGCAAATGTTGATGTTGATGAGTTGAGTTGAGTTGTAAATTCGAACTGTTTTATTTTCAAAACTCATGCACTATATATATGAAAATATAAGGTAATTAAAAGTAAGACCAACGCTAAGAAAAGGAGGGATGTGCGGCACTTGTTCCCACGTTCATCCCTTCAATTGACACCTACTACATGCATATCACATGTGTTAATAGATTTGGGTTCGACGTGACCCATGTATATGATTTTATGGTCCAACTCTAAGTGTCCTTTTTTGCAAGTGCCCTACTTCAAGTGGACTGTATTGTTTACGGGGTGGCCTGTGTCGGTTCCTGTTCATGTCGATGAACATGTTTCAGCAACAGTTAGTTTGACTACAGGCAATATTTGTCTGAAATCACCTTCTAACAATATCAATGCACCACCACCACCACTATTGCCAGTTGGCCATAGTGCACTCATCCTCATTGCTGCAGCACTCTCGCCATTGCAGATCTTTTTGAAATATTGTATTTAAGATTATCGTCAGCTTGCATTTTCAAAGGCAACTTGTGGGCAGAGTGCGCCGTGCGACCACCATTCAATAAAGACGCAGCGATACCAGACGAAGCCAGAGCCAATGCGATACTTCCTTGTGCTCGAATGGTAGCCAAAAAAATCGAAATGAAAAACGTTTTTCCGGTACCTCCAGGTGCATGTAAAAAGAACAGTCCACCTTTTTGTTCTTCGATAGCTCTCAATATTCGTAAACCGTTCTTTGATTGATATTTAACCGTGCCTCATTGTTTTCCATAAACGCATTAAGCTCGGCACGATCATACTCTTGTTCACGCTCCAATCCTTGGCTGAAAAGGTATTTCACGATTAGGCGCTGTCATACCTAATTGAGCTAATACTTTGCTTGCCATCATCAAGCAAAGGTCTTCAATAGCGATCAATAGGTTAGGTTAGGTTAACCCGGACGGCCCTCAGCGGGGCCTTTCATAGGCCAGTATGGCCATTAGTTATCCGGATGGGGTGTGTGGACCTTTACGGGTGTAGTGTCGAGGTTTGGAAGTCCCCGAGAATCGAGGTATTTTTCGCGAAAGCAAGGAGTACCCTTGGCGTCCTCCTGGAGGCGTCTTTCATTGATGCCAGCGCCGGTGCGCCTAGGTGTCTGCTCCTTGCCCGTGAGAGAGCCGGACAGTTGCATATGAGATGTTCCAGGGTTTCAATAGCCCCGGGTTCATCGCATTTCCTTCTGCTGTCTGTACTGGTGATGCCCAGCTTGGCTGCATGCGCCGTAGACAGACAGTGACCTGTGAGTATTCCCACTAGCAGTCTGCAATCATTCCGTGGTAGGTGCAGTAGATAGTGACTGAGTTTTCCGTTGCGCTCCTTGCACATGGTTCTCGAGGTTCTGCAGGTGGTGGTACTTCTCCACCTGCTTTCAGTCTGCAGTCCGGCTTGCTTCTCCAAGTCGGTTTGTAGCGTCCTATGGGAGACAGACACGTCTTCGATTCTATCGCTTGCCAGCCCGACGCCCTCCTTTGCCAGAACGTCCGTCGCTTCGTTCCCTTCGATGCCCTGGTGACTGGGAACCCAATAGATCCGCACTGACTTGGTCGTGCTTAGTGTGTCTAGTGCCTCCCTGCTTGCCAGGACATTTCTGGAACTAGCCGCGGACGACTGCATGGATCTTATCGCCGCTTGGCTGTCAACGAATAGATTGACCACGTTATGCGCTCGTTCGGTCTGTTGAGCGACCTCAGCAGCTTTCTTGATAGCGAAGACTTCCGCCTGGAATATGCTGCATTGGTCCGGTAGCCTATATGACGACCTTATTTCTGGGTTTGTGCAGTATAGGCCCGCTCCTACTCCTACGTCCACCTTGGAGCCGTCTGTTTATATGTTGAGGTGTTTAGTCTGGTCCCGTCCTGTTTTCCAGTCTTCGGGTCCCATAAGTGTGTTTGTTTTAACATTGAGGCAAGTTTGGGGGGTCATGTGATCAGTAGAACTGATCATGTCTTTTCCGATTGAACTGTGTCCGAATCCTTGTGGCGACATGTTACCTGATGCAATTAGGCGCTGCGCTGCCTTTCCTGCTGTCAGACGAGCGTGGATGTCCAGTGGGTCAATTCCAAGTATTATTTCGAGTGCTATTGTTGGGGTTGATCTCAGCGCCCCTGTAATGCAGAGCAGAGCCTGCCGCTGAGTTCTTTCCATAAGCTTGTGATATGTTTTCTTCTCAGTGGCGCTCCACCACACTTAGACTCCATACAGCAGAGATGGTCGCACAACCGAGATGTAGATCCAGTGCATTAGAGCAGGTGACAGGCCCCATGTGCTGCTAAGCATCTTCTTGGATGCATAAAGCGCAATGATGGGCTTCTTCACCCTTTCTATTACATTGGTTTTCCATGCTAGTTTGCTGTCCAGTACTGTGCCGAGGTATTTGACCTGTGTTTTCGGGGTTAGCCTTGTTTGGTTGATTTTTGGGGCGATCCATGCCGGTACCTTGTACCTCTTTGTAAAGAGGATGAGGTCCGTCTTGTCCGCGTTGATATCGAGTCCTACTTCGTCCGGCCACTCGCATATCTCCCTGAGTGTTCGTTCCATTATGGAGCTGAGAGTCGATGGACATACGCCCCTAATAATTATGCTTATGTCGTCTGCATAAGCTGTTATTTTTGGGGCCTTCCTCCCGAATCTCTTGATGAGGTTGTCGACCACCAGATTCCACAGGAGGGGCGACAGGACTCCACCTTGAGGTGTGCCTCTGTGCGCTCCCTTTACCGTGGAAGCGGTGCCCCACTCTGATTGCACCCGTCTACAACTCAGGAGGTTCTTTATCCATAGGTTGATTGCTGGGTGTATGTGGGTCGCTTCAAGGCGATCCATTATTGCGTTCGTAGCTATATTGTTAAATGCTCCGGATATATCTACGAATACTCCTAGTGCATACTTTTTATTGTTGAGAGCCTTCTCGATGGTGGCTACTAGTGAATGTAGAGCTGTTTCCACCGATTTCCCTTTGGTATAAGCGTGCTGGTTGGTTGACATCAGTCCTCCCACCTCCTTCCTGATGTATCCGTCCAGCAGCTTTTCCAGTGTTTTTAGCATAAAAGAGGTCAGGCTTATCGGTCTGTAGTCCTTGTGACTAGCATGGCTGCACTTTTCTGCCTTTGGGAGAAAGACAACTCTAGCTGTTCTCCATTGGATAGGGATATAGCCTGTAATTAGACATGCCGAGTATATTGCGAAGAGCCATGGGATGATCGTCTCTTTGGTCGCCTGCAACATGGCTGGGAATATTCCGTCCATTCCAGGTGCTTTGATGCCCGCAAAGCAGTCTATGGCCCATTGGATCTTCTTGTGGGTTATTAGATCTGTCGGGGGTGTTTGTTCCTCGGTTGCTAGGTCCTGATGCGTTTCAGCATCAGTGACCTCGGTGCATCCCGGGAAGTGGGCCTCCATTAGTGCTGTCAGAGCCTCTTCGCTGCCCTCTGACCACTGTCCGTTATTTAATTGTAGCTGACTCTGTATGGTGGGCTGCTTCGAGAGCAGCTTCCTGAGTCTTGCTGTTGCAGGCACTTTCTCGATGTTCGAGCAGAAGTTCCTCCACGAGCTACGTTGTGCCTTGCGTATTTCCTTCTTGTAGTCTCTGAGTAGTGTTTTGTATTCCTCGTTGATGATCTCCTCATTCGCTACTCTGGCGAGTTTGAAGAGTTCCCTGAGGTTATTTCTCTTGAGAGAGAGGTCCCGGTTCCACCAGAGTGGTTTGGTCCTCTTTCTCGTTCTCGATGGCGGGCATGCTCCTTGATAGGCCGACAGAAGTTCCTTGGAGATGGTCTCCAAGGACTTCTCAATGTCTTCCGCGGATTTCACTATTCCCGGATTCGTGAGCTTCGAGGTAACGGTCTTCCTAAACTTCTCCCAGTTTGTGTTCCGGGGGTTGCTGAAGACTGTCACCTTCGGAGTGTATTTGAATTCGCACTTGAACTGAATGTACCTATGGTCCGAGAAGGATGGTCTTTCGAGGACTCTCCATCCAGATACCAAGGTACTCCTTCCTGTTACGAGGGTTAGATCTAGCACGTTAGACGAGGTGGGACCTACATAGGTGAATTCCTCCCCCACGTTTGATATATCTATGTTAGTTGATAGAATAAAGTCTAAAAGTGACTCACCTCGGTCGTTGATAACGGGGCTTCCCCACACACTGTGGTGGGCATTGGCGTCCGTACCAATGAGAAGTTGGTAGTCTTTGGAGTTGGCTTCTTCTACCAAGCTCCGTAGTTCGTCAGGTGGCGCGGGCCTGTCGTGTGCCATGTAGCAGGATGCTACCAAAAGGTGCTTCTCCTCACTCTCTAGCATTACTACTGTTAGGTCGTCCATGCTGTAATGAGACATAAGGTGAGCGTGGATTCCTTTCCGTACGAGTACGACGGTTCTGTTCCTGCTTACCGGTGTTGAGTGGAGCATGTTATAATTTGAGGACCTTAGTCCGGCCACTGAGTTGCCTGACGCAATCCAGGGCTCCTGGACTAAGGCTATGTCAGCGGGCCCTTGCTCCATGGCCATGAGGAACTCCGCTGACGCGATCTTACTTTTATGCAAGTTGAGCTGCAGCACATCCAGTGTCATTGGTTGCTGGCTCAACTGCACTCGACGGGTTGACTACCAACATCAGGTCTCCGTCCTCCGAGTCTTCCGAGTCGCTTAGCACTAACCCTTGGGCGGCCTCCACGATGGTATCCAGACCTAGGCCTTTCTCCACCTCACCTGCCTGTAGGGTGTGCGTGTCTTGATCTCCGGGGTGGCGTTTTTTAAGGCGCAGATAAACACTGCCCATTCCCCACGCCATCTTCCCGAACCTGGGATACAGGAGGTGTTCAGCCTCCTTGTTGATCTGGAGTATTACATACTGGCCCCCCTCGTTGGGTAGTGGGCTCCCAGTATGTAGTACTCTCCAGTTGCTTGAGGGAACATCTGGGATCTGCCGTTGTAGTAGCTTCAGCGCCCGGTCCCCTTGGATCGCGATGGGAAAAAGTACCTTCGCCTTTGGTATGGACGGGATTAACTCCCTGTCCACCACCTCCAGCTTGGCCCCCTCCCACATCGCCTCCAGTTGGCAGACCGTTCGCGTCAGCCACTTGAGCGTCTGATCATCCTTACACTTCAGGATCTTGACCCCGATCAGCCATCCAGCACCATCGAAGGTGGGCTTGGGAGCTGTGGGGTCCTCTTCCATCCGCGTAAAGAGCGCATCGACGAGCCGCGCGTGGACCGTCTTCCATTGCTCCGCCGTCATCTTCCCGTTTTCGTCACTCCGGTCGATGAGCGCCACGATCAGGTGTCTTTTGGACACGTCACTGGCCTTTGACTTTGGGGACTTCTTCAATAGAGGCTTGGCCATTTTAGGTGGGGGTGCTGCGCCCTTGGGCCCGCGTTTCCGCTTGCTCTCTGGAGTGTCCTTAGCGGCACTCTCGACCGAGCGTTGCCTCTTGTTGGCCAGCATCTCCTCCACCTTGTTGGCATACTTGCCGGTTGACGCCCTCATATGGGGCACTCGAGAGTAGTACAATCTGCCCTCTTCCACACGCTGCTCGGCCCAGGCTAGCTTGGCTTTCTCCTCCTGGGAGATGTCCGCTTTGCTCTTAAGCCGACTTAGTGTCTTGAGGGCCGCCTTGTACATTGCTTTGGCCTTCATCCCCTCCCTGGAACGCTTTGGCCCTTCCCTGCGCAGGGAGCTGGTACCTGGTTCCGGCGAGCGGAGAAGGCTTTCTTCCTCCGTCTTGCTGACTGACAGCACGCTCTCCAGATCCATGTCTGTATCGACAACGGCATCCGTGCGGCTCAGCTTGGAGTGATTGAGTGTGGTGTTGGCAGTAGCTTTACAGCTGACTTGGCCTGCTCCCGCCACGTCAGAGGTGAGACCGCTGGCGACACGCAGAGAGGATTGCTCCTCCCCGTGCCTACCGGTGGTAGCAGGGGCTGACAGCAGGCGTTTGGGCTGACATCCCACCCCGTGCTTGATCTCCTTCGCCTTCCATGTGGCCCGAAGGTCCATAATGGTTAATGTTTTTCGGGGGGACCACCCCCTAGCGTTTTATGCCAGGCACCTCTAGCCATGGCCCTGACCCTGCGCTCCTGACTCAAGGTCGAGGAGACACCTGGCCATTGCCTTAGCTAGACACTGCATTGCCTCGGACGGAGCAAGCGGCAGTGCATTACCCTCGTCCGGGATAAAGCAGTGCCCATTGCCCAGCCGGCACCCTCGTGGAGGGTTCAGCTAGAGGACTTTCGCCAGCGATCAATGCTTCGTTGTAAATTTTTGGCATATAGTATAGTATCGGCGCAATCGGTGTAAAAAATCATCTGACAAATGATTTTGATGTTTTTGGCAACATTCAGTTGGCTTTGCTTGACTGCACGTGACTAAAATAATTTCGAAAAGTGTTCGAATTTGATGAGGACTTGATGAGAATGATGCATCTTCAAGTGAAAAGCATATCATTCTCAAGCAAATTCGATCGATCGCATGCTTCGCGATAAGTTCCACACAATTCTTCATCAACCGTTCGCAAAGATTTAAATGATGTTGGTCCATGAACATTTATTAGCAAGAATCGCAAATAGTAACACTCTTGATTGTTGAGATGAACTCTATAAATTCGTCCTATCGCATCTGAGTGAAACAATAGTGGCTGACCATGAACAGCTTCTCCGCGTCTTCGCTTTTGAAAAACTTTTGATGAATTATTCAACGTACAGTAGCGGACAAAGAAATCCGGACAGCTTATTAAATGAATGTTTATTATTAAATTAATGTATTTGATAACCAAAACCACTCTTATTTCGATTCCAGTGATGTTTTTTTTTAGAAAAAATTTTAAATTAAAATTTAATTTTTTTTTTTCTGTTTTAATTTAAAAATAAGTTACAAATTATTTGAAAATGGTATTTTTTAATGGAATATTATTCTACCTTAAAAATTAACTTTCAATATTTTGTAGGACCTCCTTTGTTTTTTATGGCCGCCTTTATCCGTGTCGGAATATACTCCACTAGATGTTGGATTGTTTCAACGGTTATATCGTTGTACCAAACATTTTCCACAATTGAATCAAGGTCTTTCACAGTTTTGGGTTTCTTCTTCTTTATTTTAACCTTTAAAATATGCCAAGGTTCTCCATCGGATTTAAATCAGGACTATTGCCTTGTCAGTCCAACGAAGTTATTATAACCCGCTTCATATTTTTTTTAATCTAAAAAGAAGAAAAAATATTGGAAACTTAAGAGTTTTAGTATCATCTATACTATAAATAAGGGAATTAAAAAAAAAATGACTGACCGATTTTGCACGATGCCAAGGAGCAAAATCATCCTGAAAATGATATATTCGGCATACGAAAGATGCTCCTCAATAGATGGTACAAGATGATCGTCCAAAATTTGTTGGTACTTTTCGGTGTTTACTGTTCCATCAATTAGTGCCAGACCTCCAACTCCAAAGTAAGAAAAGCATCCCATGATCATACGGGATCCACCATGGCTTACCGTCCGTCGTAGGCACTCATCTTTGAACATTTCTCCGACTTTACGTCTCATGTAGGACATACCATCTGAACCAAAAAGGTTTATTTGGACTCATCTGAAAATACAACGTTCCTCTAATCGTTTAAGGTCCAAAATTCGTGCTCTTTAGCCCATTGTAGCCGTTTTTACGCATCAAACCCGGTTTTTTGCTGGTCTGCGCCCATTAAGTCCTGCATCCTGACGGCGTCTTCGTACTGTACGAGTGATAATATCGATTTCTTTCGACTGAAAAAACTCGAATCTTATATCCTGTGCAGTTTTTAATCGATTAGCCATGCTTAAGCGCATCAGAATACGATCTTCCTGGTCGTTGGTCTTCTTGTTTCTTCCTGTCCCGGAATTTCACTAAAGAATTCCGGTATTTTCAAAATTCTTAAAAAAAATCCCCGACCGAAGATTTACTTAAGCCAATTTTAGCGCTTATATCGCGGAGGCCTTAATTTTCCGATCGAAAAGCCAATAACTTCAGCTTCAGTCATTTTTGACATGTTTCATTTTTTATTTATATTTTCACATCAAAAGCTTTAGATACACCAAACTTGGCGGTATTTTAAAACTAAATACTTAATAGATAACACGAAAAAAGATCCAAACCGATTGAACCGTTTTTATATATTTTACGCCCGTTCAAAGTTTGCAGGCCATACCTAGGTGTCCGAATTTCTTTGTCCGCTACTGTATAATATTGTGAAAAAAAAAAGTTTTCCGTTTTCAAGATGAACAGCCAAATTAACTTCACTTGGATGCCTATCATGGATCGAGAATGATAATATGCGCCATACTGCTTCATTGGAACTGATGTATCTACCCTTTTGAAATTGAGTGATTTCATCGTTAACATTAGCAAAATAGCCATATCACTTCCTTTGTTGATGTATTTGCAAATGATTTTAATAGATTGAACTGAATTGCAGAACTTTACGTTTATGTGCGCTTTATAAACAACGCGCTTAGATAACAACGTTGCACAGTGGGATATTCTGTCATTTCAGCTTGCTAAATTTATACCTTCTGAACGAATAAAGATATTTTCGTGAAATGAACTGAATTTTAAAGATAAATCTTCCAAAATGTAGTATTCAAGATTACTTAGTGCTACATTGTTTAGAAGCTTACCTATAAAAAGCCAAAGTTAAACTTTTTTTTACGGTGCATATTTTCCTATGTAATATGCTGAATTTAAATTTTTTTGGATCGATAAAGTACTTTTATTGGTCAATTTAACTATACATAATTATTTTACATCATTTTTTTTAGCTCAATCTGATTTAAAAAAAAAAATTTTTTATTCTGGAATTTGGTTTAATTTATACTGTTCTATAAAGTATGCTTTACTTATATAGTATACTTTACATTTCTAAATAATAATTAGTTTCCGATTTTTTTTGAGATCTCACATGTCTAATGGATGAAATATATGGATCTGAAGAGGCTGGTAACATGTTGAAAAGATCCCCGTTTTGGGTTTTTCGGGTAATCCTTGTTTTTCGCTTCCTGTGCTTCCTCTGACATCTCTTTAATTGGTAAGCACTGATATTCAATTAAAATTTGACCATGTGCCAACATTTTATGAAGCACTCCTACGCTTCTTTTCAGGATATTTTTCCTGTAACAGCTCTGCAGTCTTCGACGCATATTCACCAAATTTGTGGATGTTAATTTTTTCCTTGCAGTTTAAAACATTCAAAATGACACAAAATCTTTTGATTATGTCAATATCCACACCAGTTATTTCTGCAGTAATTTCAACTTTTTCAAAGAATGTCCGTGATGAGTTTCCATATCCTTGTTTGGGGCAGTCCACCTTCAGTGATAGTTTATCCACAAATTTTTCTTGAATAATTTGTTTCCTATTGTTTTGTCTTTCCTTGGCTGTCGTGCTGTTGTCAAAGGATTCTCCGTCTTGCGGAATGGTATATGCAAGTTTTAAAATGAACTCCATACATATTATTCTTGCATGCAGTGGGGAAATACTATATTCCAAGTTTTCCTCTTCAACTATGGAATCATCGAAATTTTCAAAATCTTGTTGGGATTTTTTTTGCAAAATGCACATGGAGAGGTAGATTTAGTTTTAGTTAGTTCGTTAAGTACTTTTCCATCAATCATTGTAATGAAAAATTCAAAATTGACAGGAATGGTTTTTTCTTCCTTGATTATTTATACCGGACTTATATTAGAAATCTGGTTCTTAATATTGTTTACTGTGGATTTTATTAACTCCGAAGATTTTTTGGCGTATTTGAATAATATAGGGCTGCATAACTGAGCAGACGATGTATCCGATTTAAGCCGCAGGGGTACAAGAGAAGCCATAAACATGTTAGAATCTGTTATGCTCTTATCGTCTGTGGATATGCTTGCATATATTCACTTTGCCCAAAATATCCATCACAGCCCCATCTCTCAATGAGCCGTTTTGCGGTGTGTTCCATCAGGTCTTGAAGTTTTACTTCCGCTGATATCTCTGTCGTTATTGTTGATTCCGGCACTGTCTTTAGTTTTGCTTGTGTAATGTTTCTGTATTCAGGCAGAATGTCTACATCAGGGGTGTGCAGTGCCTATGCTCATGATGCACATTTGTTTTTGTTTTGCACATAGCATATGGGAGGTGTGTGAGCTTACTTACTGGTAAGGTTATTTTGCACATTGCAAATTACACAAACAATTTTTCACTTTTCGCTTTGCGTCAACTTTCGTTGCTGGCAAAGCAACAACAATTTTATTGCTTCGTTTTGCCGTCCCTATCCCGAATATATTTTGTTGTTGTCTCTTCGTTTGCTGTACACTGAAAAACGAAACAGATCACTTCGTTGTAAACCATGAGACGCATTTGTTTGTTTTTGAAGAAACATGTTTCTATTTTTTTCTGTGTACACATTGAAATAACAAAAAAGTGATCGTTACATGTGTGAGTTCGAATTCCTTTATTTTTATTTGTGCGTGCACATCCATAGGACAGCTTTGCGCATCCCTGATTTAGACACATTGCAGCATACTTGTGTTTTTGATATGCATATGTTCTATATGGTAGGATTGGCTTTTGTTCTATAAATTCGTCAATTCTATGTTTGACCATGGCATTAACAGTTTTTGCCATGCCAGAGATTAGTGAGATCGGTCTAAAATTCTTGTAATCAGTCTTTCAACTTCTTCGGAATGGGTGTAATTTTGATTTCTCTCCAAGAGTTTGGAAAAGATCCTATTGACAGGAGATGATTGACATCTTTGACCAGATTTTCTTTGGCGATATTGTTGAGAGCTCCCAACATGGTATATGTTATCCCATCTAATCCTCCGGCAGTTTTTTACCCTTGCTTTCATGTACCACATTCTTTTTTATTACTTTATCACATCGAGCCTTGTAAGAGGCTTGTAGCTAATTTAAATCCAACCGGTAGTGCCTCTCAACCTGTACGATGTTGGTATTTATGTTCTCTGTAAGGGGCGCTGTTACAGCGGGTTTATAGTCAGGGGCTCTAGAACTGTACGCGGGGCAGATGTTGATGGTGGCTCCCTCTGTGGGTGATCTAGCACTTGTTGCAGGTGGAGAAAGGAGGAGCAAACGTTGACATATGGGATTTCACTTGGCTGGTCCGACAGGGCTCTTGTCAGCTCGGGGCGGGTCCATCTTCCTTTTGGAATTTGGATTGCAAGCGGGTAACATCGTCTGCTAGGATCAGTTTGAAGATCGGAAGTTTTTTTTCCCCCAGCTTATGTAATTAAGGTTTGTCAAAGCGCGAGTGGTTTCCAGCAGCAGCAAAAGTGCTTAAAATCTATATTTTGTGTTAATATATAAATCAAGTCTTCCACTGGTGCCAGATCCCACGGGTAGGCACGAGCAAATTGGGGGTATCCCACATATACTTGGGTGTGCAGGTCATGTCAGAGTCATGTCAGGCATTCATCTATTTTTTTCCTGGCGCAGCAGCCCAGCAGCCAAGGAACAGCTGAGTCAACGCACCGTTCAATAGAAGAGAGACGAAGACGAAATTAGTTTACGCCTTCGCGTGCAGCCGGATCGACGTCGCTGAGGCTGCGGAATTCAAGTCGGGAGTGTAACATTTTGGAGTATAGAGATGCAGCGTTAGAAAGAAAAAATATTATTTTTCGCTGGTGTACCAAGAGGGGCTCCTATTTTTCCCGATGCCATAACCTTTAAACCATAATTGGCTTTGATCGGATGACCCGGAGCACCCTGAAGGGCAAATAGTGCGAGTTTCGTGCATTCCAATCAGGAATTCCTTTGATCAAGTGCATTTAGTGGCGGTGTAATTTCGGAATGACGAAAGGGCAATGACCCAGATCCGATAAGGCAAGGAGAGAAGCGATAAAGGGTCCATAGGCAGCACATAAAGCAGAGAGAGAGAGAAAGATCGAGGGAGCAGAACAAAGAGGACCGAAAATCAAGCAACGATCCCGCATAGAGAGGTTAGCGAGAAGCAGCAGCGCTTGAAATTGCAGGTTGGAGATGAGGGAAGAAGTTAGTATAAGTTAGTATAGTTAGTATAAGAACAGTCGTGAATACGGTAGAATAGGAGAGCATACAAATATTGCACTTGTTTAGGGAATGCAGCCATGCGCATGAGCGGGGAGCGTGAATAGAAGGGGGAATGGAATGCACGATCCGAAAAGAAGATCGACGAAAGAAGACAAACAGGTGTAATTGTCTTGCATATATATAAGCAAAAATCCAAGTTGCCCGACCGAATGGTATAAAGAACGCACCCAAAAACAATGAGTAATAACCTTTATTACAGCCTGCAGCAACCATCGGAAAGCGCTTTCTACAGTTGATCGCAGTATGGTGAGTGAGTGTTTTCTAATTCTTTCTTATTAACAAATATAATTGGTTTGCGTGCGGTTTTACACCCATGGTTTTCCTCGAAAGATTGCTTTGGCTGATCGTGCCTCACACATTTTTTTGATTAACATTTATATTTTTTTATATTTTTCCTACACTTATCTTTTTATAAAATATTTTGCGCATTTCTAGTTTTAAGTTTACATGGTTATAAGTTAATGGGGAATTTCTTTATTGTGCCAATATGGTTAAACTAGTTTCTAATAAAACCTTTATAATGAGTAACTAATTTGTTTTACATGATCTCCCCTCCGAAGCCACTGTAGTTCTTGCCTGCATAAAAGGGGTCATGACTAATATATACACGCTCGTGGGCAAAGGTTCCTCCAAACAATCTGAGGATAATCCGTCCGTCTAATTGGCAACAGTTCCTGTCTTGTGGTCCTATGTAATGTTCTCTGTCCGGTAGATTTTTTTTGTTGGCTTGTCTTGCACGTTAAATGTAAAATAAAGACAAATCAAAGGCGTCAGCTATGGCCACCCCAAACACCACCCCCACTTGCCGACGAGCCAGCAGCCGGAAAACATACGTGCCGGCCATAGCTGGCCAACTCCATCTCGCCCCCAAATGCTTGTTACCCATTACAGTCTCAATCTGTATTTGATCTCTTAGAAATTCTAGGTATTTAATTGTGTTATCCTGATCAAAAAGGAGGTACCCACTCCTCCTCATTACGATTCTTGAGGTTTTTAAGAAATCTCCAAGCTAGCCTGGTATTCGGTTGCATGTTGATTTCCACAACCTTTCTTGCAAAACTCGCTCTTTTGGCTATTTTCACCGCTTTCTTCCATTTTCTTCTGAGATCTACTGCTGAACAGTAATTTTCAAAGGAAGGTACTAGATTGGCTTTCTTTTGAGCTTGGGCATAGTCCCTGAACAACTCCGCAAGTTTATCATTCCCCCACAACTTAGGCGTCCTGTTCCCTTCTATTACATATGTTTCTGCTTTAATCTCCTTTACAATTGCTTCTACTCCACCCTCTCCAGTAATGTTTTGAATATTTTTTAGCAGTCTGGCTTTGGTTAGGAACCTCTGAGGTTTTTTTAATGTTTCCTTTATTTCAATTTGGATTGGGTGATGACTGCCACCAATAAAAAGTGGTCGGCAGCTCCATCTTACATTAATCGGTTTTTTAACAAAGGTAAGATCTAGTACCGATCCTTCTCTTGAATCGATATGCACTCTGAAAGTCGGACTACCATCATTTAGGCACTCATACCCTGCCTCACACATTATCTCTGTAATACATTTACCCTTACTGCTTGTGATGCTGTCTCCTAAGGATATATTTCTGGCGTTGTCGTCTCATAAGTCATTTTTATCATTTTGATTTATGGCGGGGCGAAATTTTGAAATACACTTGTAACAGTGTGATGGGACAGGGTTCTGGATACAAAATTGTGTTCCTCTAGCTTTAATAGTCTCTGAGCTATAGGCGCAAATGAAGACGGACGGACGGACAGACGGACGGACAGGCAGACATAGCTATATCGACTTGACTATTGATGCTGATCAAGAATATATATACTTTATGGGGTCGGAAACGCTTCCTTCTGGGTGTTACACACATCAATTTTTTCAATAAATCTAATATACCCTTTACTTTTCGAGTACCGGGTATAATGAGGTGTAATCTTTGGAACACTTGGTTTGCTTACCAGCCTACTCACATATGAGTGTTTCTTGAGCACATGATTGCAGAGCTCATGTTTGTTGTCTACATTGTTTGTTTCCTTAGTCAAAGGAGGAAAATAAGATTCATACTCAAAAATAGTATTATAATTTTGTTGTACTGAATAGGTACTGAATGCTTCCTTGCGCGCTATTTTCTTGATCGTAGTTATTTTTATAAGGTCTTGCTCATACTGGACATACACGGCTATCCCTTGCCGAGTGTTCTTTGCTATTGTGTAGAATGCATTTTAAATCATTACAGTTTTTTTGACATACCTCATCGCCACATTTTAAACATCTTTCTTTTCCTCTGCAACGCGCCGAAGTATGACCCAATCTGCCGCACTTGTAACATTGTCTTACCATCGGAAAATAGTGTGTCACTTTCATGGCACAGACTCCAAAAAGTATCTTTTTCAAAAAAATTGAAAAGAAATTTTTAGAGCGCTTCTCCTAAGGACACAATATTTTTGAAACCGTAAAATTTAAGGTGTCTATTCTTTTCAAATAGATAAAGCCCGCTTTTGATCTTTTTGTTATGACCATATGACACTACCCTTTGCTAAATTTGCTGCGAAGAGAGAGATAGCATGATAGAAAAAATCCAAAATTAATGTTCGTAGTCGTGCCTAAGCCCGACTACCGGCTCTCAGTCGAATAACTGAGGCCCAATTTTTACCCAAATGATGTTTTCAAACACACACAGCCAGCCAGCCAGCAAAATCGTATCTAAAAAGTATAGCAATCGATCAACTCTGCCGCAGCGCTGCTCCCAGCTCAACTGGAAAAACAACTAGATGCACATATCTCTCCCGCTCTCACTGCATGCTTTTTGCATAAGGCTGTCTCTATTTTTCAAGCTAGTCCAGCTTCAAAGTCTAATGTCATGTGGGTATAATCAATATTTTCGATACCAAAACAGCCGCATCCCCTTTGTGTTTATGACTGTAGACAACAGCTTTGGTCAAAAAATCTGCACGTTGTATGGTCACATTATTTCTTTCCTCACGTCCAATGTCATAGATACACAGGGTATCTCCATCTTTTCTTCTATTTATGTACATATGTGTGCGACTATCACTTTTCTCACAAAAATTTCCACAAACCGACATCAATTCATCTTTCTGTATTTCATTAAGGCACTGGAATTTATGATTGACAATTTTTTTTTTGCTCCTAGATTTTTAATCAACACTGGATCACCATCTGCATGCCGTCTGAGCGGCGTCCACCATCTTTTTACTTTCTGTTTTGACCAGCCTGCCAGAAGTTTTCTTTCCCTATCACACACAATGAATAGAACTCGCTATCCACACGAAAAGGATATTAAAAGGTCTGAGCTTTCTTACCTTGATTTATTCGATTGATTTTTTTTCACTGAATTTGTTGAAGTCACCACAGTTTAACACAAAACAACCGGCCTCGCTGAATCGTCAAACGGAAGTGGAAAAACTTTTCCCAGCTGGAGGAGAATATCCTCGCTATCTCGTTGAGAGTTTAAAAGATACTTTAGAAAATAAGAAGAGTGATACCACAACAGGGTAAGAAAAAAACAGAAGCGTGGAATCGGCTTGCCGAAAAATGTACTGTACAAAGTGGAACAATTCGCCCCTGGAAAGCACTCAGGGACAAGTACGACAATCTAAAAAGGAAAACTCGACGTGAGTTTGCTGCCGAGAAGCGATAAAGATATCGCACTGGTGGGGGAGAGGCATCTTCAACTTCAGTGTCTGCTGTCTCCGAAAAGATAGGCGGTATTATTCCTGAAGCTTGAAACGGGTTTTAAAAATCTGTTTGACGATGATTCCAAGTATGATGGATTTTGTAAAGATGTTTATAATGTTATGTTTAAATCTGCAGCAAATAATCTTTCGATGTCAGCTCCTCCAAATCAATCCTGCAACAGCACATCCGAGTGAAGTATGAAGCAGGTTGTAAAATTAAAATAGTCTGTAAAGTATTAACGCTTAGGTGCGCTTATGTCGTTGTATCTACTTTTAGGAAGACGACCAGCTTGAAGAGATGTCGCCAGAGAGGCCGCCAGAGAAGGAAGTCGGTTTTAAAAGGTGGAATCCAACGAAGCTTAGGGAAAGGAAGTCCCAGAAGATCAGTGTGTTCAATCGAAAAATAGGAGGAGAAGATGCTAGACTTGAAGTACTCGAACTTCAGAAGCAATATTATAAGGACACAACATTGAAATGGAGAAGCATTTGGCATTGGGTTTCTTGAAACAGCTGTCAACATTTTCTTCTTCTTTTATTTATGGGCTTCCGATAAATTTTCAGTCGGGTCAGCCGACCGCCGGTTGGAAGTTAACCCTGACATGAACAAATATTTTTTATCCGTCACTTTAACGTTCCGATTCGTGTTAACATGAAGTCCCTAAGTAAACATTAAAAAGACGCACACAAAATTAAAAAAAACAGGATAAACTAAAACATTCATTTTCAAATAGCTACAATACAAATCAGTTTTTTATACCCGGTACTCGAAGAGTAAAGGGGTATATTAGATTTTTTGAAAAAATTGATGTGTGTAACACCCAGAAGGAAGCATTTCCGACCCCATAAAGTATATATATTCTTGATCAGCATCAAAAGCCGAGTCGATATAGCTATGTCTGTCTGTCCATCCGTCTGTCCGTTTGTCCGTCTTCCTTAGCGCCTATAGCTCAGAGACTATAGAAGCTAAAGGAACACAATTTTGTATCCAGAATCCTGTCCTATCACACTGTTACAAGTGTATTTCAAAATTTCGCCCCGCCCCCTTCCGCCCATTCAAAGGAAGAAAATCTGTGGCATGCACAATTTTAAAGATACGAGAAAACTAAACGCAGAATCGTAGAGAATGACAATATCTATGAGTGTTGAATCTGGACCAGATCGGATCATAAATATAGTTACAATGAAGAAAACCATTTCGAAATGCATCGTTTCCTCTCGCTCTCTCTCACACACCGGGGTGGGCGCTATGCCTGATCGAATTGTTTGACGCCTAGTTCTCAGAGACTATAAGAGCTAGATCAACCAAACTTTCTATCCAGGCTCCTGTGATATCAAACCGAGACGAGTGTGTTTCAAAATTTTTCCACGCCCCTTTCCGCCCCCACAGAGGACGAAAATCCACAATTTTTAAGATACGGGAAAACCAAATCGCAGGATCATAGAGAATGACCATATCTATAAGAGTATTGAGTCTGGATCATATCGGATCATAAATAAAGCCACAATGAAGAAGACCATTTCGAAATGCATCTTTCCCTCTCGCTCTCTCTCACACACAGGGGTGGTTTTTCTGCTTATATAATTGCATCATGGGCTGCCGCAGCGGCAGAGAAAACCGGTTTCATAATTCTTCTCGGCAGCATCGCGACAGCAGAGACGAATCAGTCTGCGTCCAGTAATCATATGATAGAGACCACGCTGCGCAACTTCTTTATTTTTTCTGCGAAAACTAAACCGTACACTGCAAAAAATATTCAACACAATGCGGGAAAATTTGCGACGAGAAAAATGTATTTACTGAGTGCTGCATAGGCAACGACGATAGAATACCCTACAGACAATTAATCTCATGTGAAGTCATTTATGCTATACATTTTGTATTTTTACACATTTACATTCGTTCATTATATTCGTTTATAGTACATCAAACAAAATTAGCATGTAAAGGATATACAAAATATTATTTTTATTTGTATTGTGGGCCAGCGTTTTTATAAAGTCATAATCTGCAATGAATTCTGAAGTAATGGGTGTTTTCTTCGACAATCATGTTTGTTTTATTTCATTCGCTTCAGAAAGCGAGGAACGATTGTTGGGCTATGACACTAAAATGTGTATGGACCCATTCAATACCAATTTATATGTCATTAATATCCATAATCATGGATGGTATATATATATATAATTTTTTCAGCGCATATTACTTTTTTATATGTGATCATATATATTAATATATTATATGAAATACCATACAATTAAATATACATATGTGTATATATAAAACAAGCTGCATAGTCTTTATGTTTATATATATTAAATGAAAATTATTTGCTTATTCACAATTTACACCTTGAATATTCTAATGGAAAATTATTCCAATGGGAGTTATGTATGAAATATATTATATATATATTATCCGCTCATTATATTCATATTTTCTATATTAAACAAAATTATCATCTAGAGCATATACAAAACAAGAGTTATTCTGATATTATAAGGCAAGTGTCTTCAAAACGTGTCGACTCTAAAAATGCTAAAGTAAAGGGTGACAAGAGCCCAGAAATCCAAGAATCTTAAACGAATTGACAAATTTCGTTCTACCAGGCAGCAATACTTAAACAATGTACGTGAGCATATATGTGCACCCATACATCCAAATACGCTGAAGCAAAACAAAATAAAACAGAAACCAAAAACCCAAGAGCCCAAGAACTGACAATGCCTACAATCAAAAATTTGTTGTGTATAATAAAACACACACACCAATGCCATTGCTTCGTTGCTGTCGGCTTCGGCTAGCGCCGCGTCATGAGCCGAACAGTTGCTGTACCGAGCCGAACGCTTGGTACTGCAAATCTCAGACTTCGCTTGCGACAGTCGTTTGTATGAAATGTCTCATCTATGTACTGTATGGTTAGTGGTATTACCCTTGGAAAATAACTCGTAATGAACTTGTTAAGATACGATAGTTTTTTACTTTTTTACTCGATACTCAGTCAATATATATGTATATGGGGCACATATAGTGCACACTGAGAGAGAGAGAGAGAATGAGCGCATGGAAGCGGTAGCGCAGTCACTGCAAATGGATTTGTTCAGTTTGGCTATAATAATGATCCGATCTAGTCCAGATTTGGCAATCTGATAGATATGGTCATACTCTACGATTCAGTTTTCTTGAATCTTAAAAATTGAAAATATTTAAAGTGGAGGAGATAGGGCGAGTTCTGTGAGACGGTTTTTCCAGATAATGCACATTCATGCTTGACAGAATAAGTTTTATCTGAAACCTATAAGCCAACATTTTTATACCCGGTACTCGAAGATTATAGGTTAGGTTAGGTTAACCCGGACGTCCCTCAGCGGGGACTATCATAGGCCAGTATGGCCCTTAGTTATCCGTATGTAAATGGACCTTTACGGGGGTATTGGTGAGGTTTGGAAGTCCTCGAGTATAGAGGTGTGTTTAGTAAAGGCAAGTAATTCCCTGGGCGTCCTATTGGAGGCATCTTCTAGTGATGCCATCTCCGGTACGCCTAGGTATCTTATTCTTGCCCGTGAAAGAGCCGGGCAGTTGCAGATGAGATGTTCATCACATTTCCTACAGCTGTCTCTGTTGGTGATGCCTAGCTTGGCTGCGTGCGCCGCAGCCAGACAGTGACCTGTGAGTATACCCATTAGCAGTCTACAGTCTTTCCGTGGAAGATGCAGTAGATAGTGTGCTAGTTTTCCATTGCGCTCCTTGCACATGGTTCTCGAGGTTCTGCAGGTGGTTGTGATCCTCCATCTGTTCTCGGTTTGTAGAGCGGCCTGCTTCTCTAGATCGCTTTGTAACGTTCTAAGGGAGATAGGCACATTTTCGGTTCTTTCGTTCGGCAGCCCGACGCCTTCCTTAGCCAGAACGTCCGCAGCCTCGTTTCCTTCGATGCCCTGGTGGCTGGGAACCCAGTAGATTCGCACTGACTTGGTCGTGCATAGTGAGTCTAGTGCCTCCCTGCTTGCCAGGACTCTACTGGAACTAACTGCGAACGACTGCATGAATTTAATCGCCGCTTGGCTATCGACGAATATGTTCACCACGTTGTGTGGTCGCTCTGTTAGCTGAGCGACCTCTGCTGCCTTCTTGATGGCGAAAACTTCCGCCTGGAATATGCTGCATCGGTCCGGTAGCTTATATGACACCCTTATTTCGGGGTTTGTGCAATATAAACCCGCTCCTACTCCTCCGTCCATCTTGGAGCCGTCAGTGTATATATTGAGTCTGGTCCCGTCTTTTTTTCCAGTGTTCGGGTCCCATAAATGTGTTAGTTTTGACCTCGAGGCAAGTTTGGGGGGTCATGTAGTCTGTATGACTGGTCATGTCCCTCCCAATTGAACTGTGCCCGTATCCTTGGGGTGACATGTTCCCCGATGCAATCAGTCGCTGTGCTGCTTTGCCCGCAGTCAGTCGAGCGTGGATGTCGAGGGGATCGATTCCGAGTATGGTTTCGAGTGCTATGGTTGGGGTTGACCTCAGCGCCCCTGTGATACATAGCAGAGCCTGTCGCTGGGTCCTTTCCATAAGCTTGTGGTACGTCTTATTTTCAGTTGCTTGCCACCACACTAGGACTCCATACAGCAGAGTTGGTCGCACCACCGAGATGTAGATCCAATGCATTATGGTGGGTGACAGGCCCCATGTGCTGCTAAGCATCTTCTTGGATGCATAAAGCGCAATGGTGGCCTTCTTCACCCTTTCCACTACATAGGGTCTCCATGCCAGCTTGCTATCCAGTACTGTGCCGAGGTATTTGACCTGTGTTTTCGGTACTAGTCTTGTTTGATTGATTTTCGGGGCGATCCATGCCGGTACCTTGTACCTCTTTGTAAAGAGGATGAGGTCCGTCTTGTCCGCGTTGATATCGAGTCCGCCCACTCGCATATCTCCCTGAGTGTTCGTTCCATTATGGAGCTGAGGGTCGATGGGCACACACCCGTAATAATTATGCTTATGTCGTCTGCATAAACTATTATTTTTGGGGCCTTCCTCTCGAATCTCTTGATGAGGTCGTCGACCACCAGATTCCACAGGAGGGGCGACAGGACTCCACCCTGAGGTGTGCCTCTGTGCGCTCCCTTCACCGTGGAAGCGGTGCCCCACTCTGATTGCACCCGTCTACAATTCAGGAGGTTCTCTATCCATAGGTTGATTGCTTGGTGTATGTGGGTCGCTTCAAGGCGATCCATTATTGCGTTCGTGGCTACGTTGTTAAATGCTCCGGATATATCTACGAATACTCCCAGTGCATACTTTTTATTGTTGAGGGCCTTTCCAATTTCCCGATATCCCTTTGGTATAACCATGCTAGTTGGATGACATCAGTTCTCCCACCTCCCTCCTGATGTGTCCATCCAGCAGCTTTTCCAGTGTTCTTAGCATAAAAGATGTCAGGCTTATCGGTCTGTAGTCCTTGGGACTAAAATGGCTGCACTTTCCTGCTTTTGGGAGGAAGACAACTCTAGCTGTTCTCCATTGGATAGGGATATAGTCTGTGCTTAGACATGCCGAGTATATTGCGAAAAGCCATGGGATGATCGTCTCTCTGGTCGCTTGCAACATGGCTGGGAATATTCCGTCCAGTCCAGGTGCTTTTATGCCTGTAAAGGATTCCATGACCTATTGGATTTCCTTGTGGGTTATTAGATCTGTCGGGATGTTTTGTTCCTCGGTTCCTAGGTGCTGATGCGTTTCGGTATCAGGTGCTGTCTGGGAAACGGGCCTCCATGAGTGCTGTCAGGGCTTCTTCGCTGTCCTCTGATCACTGTCCGATATTTAGCTTGAGCTGACTCTGTATGATGGGTTGCTTTGAAAGCAGTTTCCTGAATCTGGCCGTTTCGTTCACTTATTCGATGTTGGAGCAGAAGTTCCACCACGAGCTACGTTGTGCCTTTCGTATTTCTTTCTTATAGTTCCTGAGCAGAGTGTTGTATTCCTCGTTGATGATCTCTTCGTTCGACTGTTTGGCGAGCTTTAGCAATTCCCGGTTCCACCAGGTGGGCATGATGCGTGGTAGGCATCCAGTAGTTCATTGGATGGGGTCTCTAGGGCCTTCTCTATGTCGTCCGCCGATTTCACTGAACCCGGATTCACGAGCTTCGAAGCAGCTGTCTTTTTTAACTTTTCCCAGTTTGTGTTCCGGGGGTTTCAATAGACTGTGACCTTCGGAGTGCATTCGAATTCGCATTTTAACTGAATATACCTGTGATCTGAGACCGAAAGACCATCCTTTCGAGGACTCTCCACCCAAATACTAGTGTACCTTTTCCCGTTACGAGAGTTGAATCTAGCTCTTTTGAAGAAGTGGGACCACGCAGGTGTATTCCTCGTCCAAGTTTGCTACATCTATATAAGCTAATCGTATAAAGTGTAAGATGGACTCACCTCGGTCGTTGATATCGGGGCTTACCCACACATTAGGGTGGGAATTGGCGTCCGTACCAATGTGGAGTTGGTACTCTTTGTAGTCGGATTCTACCGGCTTCTTAGTTCTTTAGGCGGTGCGGGCCTGTCGTGTGCCCTATAGCAGGAGGCTACCAAAAGGCGATTCTAATCACTTTCTAGCATCACCACTGTCAAGTCATCCGTGTAGTAATGAAACATAAGGTAAGCGTGGATTTCCTTTCGTACGAGTACGACGGTTCTATTCCTGCTTACTGATGCTACGTAGAATGTTATAGTTTAAGGATTTTAGTCCGGCCACTCAGTTGCCTGACGCAACCCAGGGCGCCTGGTCTAGAGCTATATCGGCGAGACCTTGCTCCATGCGACCTTGCTTTTATTAAAGTTGAGCTGCAGCGCACTCAGTGTCATGAGCGGCTGGCTCAACTGCACTCGACGGGTTGACTACCATCGTCAGGTCACCGTCCTCCTCTTCCTGGGAATCCTCTATCGCGAGACCCTGGGCGGCCTACACAATGGTATCCAGACCGAGGTCCTTCTCCACCTCGCCTGCCTGCAGGGTGTGTGTGTCTTGATCTCTGGGGTGGCTTATTTCCGGGGGCAGGTATACACTGCCCATTTCACACGCCATCTTCCCGAACCTATGGTACAGGAGGCTTTCAGCCTCCTTGTTTATTTTTAGTATTATATACTAGTCCCCTTCGTTGGGTAGTGGGTTCCCAGTATGTAAAACCCTCCAGTCCCCTGAGGGAACCTCTGGGTTCTGGCATTGTAGTAGCTTCAGCGCACGGTCCTCTTGGATCGCGATGGGGATGAGTACCTTCGCCTTTGGTATTAACGGGATAAACTCCCTGTCCACCATCTCCAGCTTAGCCCACTCCCACATTGCTTCCAGTTGACAGACCGTTCGCCACTTAAGCATCGGCTGACCCCGTTCAGCCATCCAGCACCATCGAAGGTGGGCATGGGAGCTGTGGGGTCCTCCTCCATCCGCGCAAATAGCTCATCGACGAGCCGCGCGTGAACCGTCTTCCACTACGCCGCCGTCATTTTCCCGTTCTCGTTACTATTCCACCCGCTGCTTGGCCCAGGCTAGCTTGACTCTCTCCTCCTGGGAGATGTTCGCTTGGCCTTGGAACTGGCTTCGGATTTTGAGAGCTGCCTTGTATAAGAGATTTTGCCTTAAAAAAAAAGAACGCTTCGGCCCCTGACTACGCGGGGGGCTGGTGCCTAGTTCCGGCGAGCGGAGAAAGCTAGGAAAAAAGCCTTCTTGCTGATTAAAAGCACGCTCTCCAGATCCGTGTCTGTTTCAACAACGGCATCCATGCTTCTCAGCTTGGAGTGATAGAGTGGTGTCTTGGCAGTAGCTTTGCAGCTGACATGGCCTGCTCACGACAAATCAGAGGTGTGACCGCTGGCGACATGCAGAGAGGATTGCTCCTCCCCGTGCCCACCGGTGGTAGCAGTCACGCTTCCGTTTGGGCTGACATCTCAGCCCGTGCTTGCTCCTTTTCCGCCTCCATATTTGGCCCGAAGGTCCATGTGGCTAATATTTTTCGGAGGAACCCCCTAGCGTTTTAGGCCTATCCGCCAGGCACCTCTAGCCATGGCACTGACCCGGACCTCGCGTCTCGAGGTCGAAGAGACACCTGGCCATTGCCTTAGCTAAACACTTCATTGACAGAGCAAGCGGCAATTCATTACCCTTGTCCGGGATAATGCAGTGTCCATTGCCCAGCCGGCCCCCTCGTGGAGGGTTCAGCTAGAGGATTTTCGCCAGCCACTTGATTTGAAGGGTAAAGAAACTCTCAGCCGACCCGAGAGTAGTTGTGTAACGGTTTGATTAAACCAATTCTCGCAAACTTGTTGTTTTCGGGTGTATCTTTCGGTTACCGAGACATTAGGAATGTCCTCAAACTCCCCGAACTTCTGAACAATGGTATTGAGAGATTGCTCTTGTATAACACTTACTAAATACTTACTAGTGCCGTTCCATCCGATGCTGACGACGCTGCCGACGCTTCTGCCCCCGTACCGGGATCTTTTTTGGGAGTGGCTCCACCTTCTCAATTTCAACTTAGAGGAGTGGCTCCTCGGAAAGCAATCCTTGCTTCCCGTCTTTCACCTGAGACTACAAAGGAAGTCGTTAAACAACATCTTTGCTTAACGCTTCGCTTGATGAAACAATTATGAGTACATTTTTATTTAGTCATAAGTGCGATATCTCTTCCTTTAAGATCCTCCTCCCTGATTCTTTCCTATCGAAATCACTTGCACCGTCAACATGGCTAGAGCATACAACTATGCACGAGTTTATCCATAAAGATTAAGATATGCCATATCGATCGAACTATCCCTTAAGATTATAGCTCTTAATATTTACCATCACCTGAATTAAGCAAATTTGTAAATTTTTTTCCTTCTTCCTTTCGTGTATTTATCGTCAGTCCTTGTATTATCTGAATCCATCATTATCAGAAACTTGTTAATTAAATACTTAATAATTACAATTATAAAAAAAGTAATTAAAAGAGACAGGTTGAGTCTGTAGACCGATTATTCAGTGTTTTATATCGACCTGACACAACCCAGCCGAATACCGTTTTTTGCAGTGACAATTTATCCGTGGCGCTTTTAATGTGACCTGCATTCAACAAGTCAAAGAATGGTTTTGCGCTTAATTCCTCCTCTTAATTCCTCTCTATATTAAATTCTTTTTATACCCGGTACTCGAAGAGTATAGGGGTATATTAGATTTGTTGAAAAAATAAATGTGTGTAACACCCAGAAGGAAGCGTTTCTTGATCAGCATCAATAGCTGAGTCGATATAGCTATGTCTGTCTGTCCGTCCGTCTTCATTAGCGCCTATAGCTCAGAGACTATAAAAGCTAGAGGAACAACATTTTTTATTCAGACTTCTGTCCTATCACACTGTAACAAGTGTATTTCAAAATTTCGCCCCGTCCCCTTCCGCCCACTCAAAGGACGAAAATCTGTGGCATGCACAATTTTAAAGATACGAGAAAACTAAAAACGCAGAATCATAGAGAATGAGCATATCTATCAGAGTGTTGAATCTGGATCAGATCAGATCATAAATATAGCCACAATGAAGAAAACCATTTCTAAATGCATCGTTCCCTCTCGCTCTCTCTCACACACAGGGGTAGGCGCTATGCCTGATCGAATTTTTTGACGCCTAGTTCTCAGAGACTATAAGAGCTAGATCAATCAAATCTTCTATCCAAGCTCCTGTGATATCAAACCGAGACGAGTTTGTTTCAAAATTTGGCCACGCCCCCTTCCGCCCCCACAAAAGATGAAAATCTACAATTTTGAAGATACGGGAAAACCAAAAACGCAGAATCGTAGAAAATTACCATATCTATCAGAGTATTGAATCTGGATCAGATCGGATCGTAAATATAGTCAGAAGGAACAAATGAAATATCAGTGGCCTTCCAAGCGCAGACTCATTCCCTCTCTCTCTCGCACACAGCCGTGTACATGTACATTGTAGGTAGGGCTAAAATTAAATTTGTCCCTTTTGCGAACATTTAATAAATTACAGCACCCGGTATAAAGTAGAGCCGCGGCCGTAGACGCGGCTCACAACGTTCCCCCTCGTTAATTATTAAACTTTATTAGCAGAACAATTGTTAATTTTCAAATAAAAAAAAAAATAAAATAATAATAAGTAAATTTAAATTATAAAATTAATTTGGGAGTCCAATAATACCCTTGCTGTTTGGTTATCTCCAAGGCGTACTTTTATTCTTACGAGGGCGATAGCTAGAACCACTTGATCCGAATTCACCGACCGGGCATGGTTAACCACAAGCTCAGAAGCTTGATTTGGGACGGTTGACGTAGACGGAATTGGTTGTGGTGTCAAAGCCTGTGATGATGTGGAACCATACCGGTGCAGCAAACTGTTATGCGGCTTCAAACAAACTTGGCAATTAGATGACTTGCAAGATGTCACATTGCGTCCCTTGTTTGTACAATTGATACACAGTCTAGAACCCTTTGCGAATTTAAAGCGGTTGCTAACCGAAAGCGCTGTAAATGAGGTGTAGGCAGTAATAAGATGGTCATTTGACTTGCAAAACACACAGGGTCGATCAAAGTTGGTCACTCAGCAGCAGACGGGCTTGGAATGGTGGGTAAATCAAATAACTTTGAAACCACTTCGAGAAATGTTAGACACTAATTATCGTACACACTCTTCAATGCATCTAGGGCTTTACTATAATTACTCTCCGTAACTTAGAAGGCCTTTACCGTACCTAACGCCTCATCCTCAAGACAGAAAAGTAAATAGTTAAACCTATCTACATACGTTTGTTAATTGGTCATCATCGTGCACTAACGTATTGAAATATCCTATAAAGTTTTTATACTCCGAACAAACTCCACTAAACTTTGGCAACTTCATTTTGGGCAGCTGCCTATGATGCACAGTCGATGTATTTAGTGTAACGTTTCCTATATCTCGCTGTTGACTCAGAGTTATTATAGTTTTGAGCAGAGCCTGGTTGTAAGAGAGATTTTGCAGTTCTTCACTTGACGACAAATCGGAATAAATGTTATCTAATGACCACTGAATTAAGTGTAATGCCATTTCCACATACCCATTAAGCACATCTATTCGACATTCTATTTTCAGCGGGTCCACGGATACGGTTCCGTTTGTTATGGAAATCATTTTTCGAGTTATATTATTGACAAGAATTGTTTTCTGATGAAGAAGTTCCACTTCAGCTTCGTCATGTGCGAAAGAAGAATTGCCACTGCATTTTTTGGGAGCCATAATAAACGAATATTATGACAGATTATATTTCGATTTAAATTTTACTTGTATACGGTTCGAAGTTTTTGACTAACCCTCGCAACACAAATTTACATCGGTGTAACGAAGACACAGTAATTGCGTCGACTTTCAAATGCACTCGACCGTGTATCAAAGAGGTAATCAACGATTACACTAGTCAACACGACATTTCCGCTGTGGTTCATTTGTATGTCCATATATCTAATAGATTTAATTCTAGGCGGGGAACATGGATGTGACTTAATTATTTAAATGTGTCAAAATTAAGTCATATCAAGTCGACTCAAAGGTCAGATTTATATTTGACCCCATTACGGTTATAATGGCCTCCTCGTGGTGTTCCCTGGGTCCCGATCTTCAATCGGGAGCAAATTTGAGCGGCGACTTTATGTAAATATGCATTTATGTTTATATGTGTATGTATTAGGTATACTGTCTATTTAATATAAGTACTAAGTATAGGTAACAGTAAATAAGCATATTTATCATAAAAACGAAGAATAAAAGAAATACGGCAGAAAAAAATTCAAGTGCCGACGGCATTTGCATAATCTGTATTAAATTTATAATAATTGAGAATAATGTATAATAATGTACATATAATATAATAAATCAATAATAATAATATAATAATAATAAATCAAACAAATAAAATAATTCATTTTTTTCCCACGCCCAAGTGTCCCATCCCCCACCCACCCCGCCCATTCTTCAATTATTTCGTGCCGTTCAATAAGCATAAGCTGAAGAAGCAAAACAAAAACGATACACAAATTTCGTTCTACCAGCAGCAATACTTAAACAATGTACGTGAGCATATATGTGCACCCATACATCCAAATACGCTGAAGCAAGACAAAATAAAACAGAAACCAAAAACCCAAGAGCCCAAGAACTGACAATGCCTACAATCAAAAATTTGTTGTGTGGAATAACACACACACCAATGCCATTGCTTCGTTGCTGTCGGCTTCGGCTAGCGCCGCGTCATGAGCCGAACAGTTGCTGTACCGAGCCGAACGCTTGGTACTGCAAATCTCAGACTTCGCTTGCGACAGCCGTTTGTATGAAATGTCTCATCTATGTACTGTATGGTTAGTGGCTACATCTAGTGAATCGTGCAAGGAAAATGTGACCATAAATGACCTGTTCGTCTTTCTTTTCGCCCGTTTTGACGCGCTTGAGTCTTGTCAAGATACATACTTAGTTCATGATCCTCCCACTGTGCCGAATAGACGTCGTGCAGTGTCTCATCATGTGGACGTGCCAACTACATCTGGTCGTGATTGCGTGTCACGGGACACACAACCTTTATGCGTGTACTCAATTTAAAGAGCTAGACGTTGTGGATCGTCGCACGTTTGCAAGAGATGGTAATTTGTGCTTCAATTGCCTAAGTCGATCTCATCAGGTAAAGGATTTTAATTCCACAAACACGTGCCGCCTGTGCAAGTCGAAGCACCACACACTTGTTCATCCAGAGGAAACACGCACCACTCCGAGGGCTGCTGCCAATACATCTGCTGACCCAAACTTAAGCTTGCCCATACATGCTGTTGATGCTGATACTGCCATGATCAGCCATCATACGTTGGAAAGGGGATTCGTGGCCAATAGTCAAGCCATATTGTCAATGATTTTAGCCACTATAATCGACTCCTGGGGCAACGAGACAACCTGCAGGATATTGCTGGATACTGGTTCCACTATAAAGATGGTCGCTGAGTCGTTTATATAACGGACCGGGCTTCCGCGCACGCATGCTCGTATACCAGTGGTTGGTCTCGAGGTCGCGCCACGTTCACGTTGCTCTCCCGCACAAGCACAGCATCAGTGGCGGTAACAGGTCTTATTATGAGCACTTTAACCTCCTCGATTCCAGCACAGAAGATTGAGTCGAACACTCCAATGTGGGAAAAGATTTGCGATTTACCCTTAGCGGACCCTACATTTGGTAAACCATGCGAAATCGATGTGGTTTTAGGAGCTGATCAACTTTGGAACATATACACTGGACGACGCAAAGAGTTTGGTTTAGAATATCCTATTGCACTTCATACTAATTTTGGTTGGGTCATTACAGGCAGCTATCATCTCTATAGTGATCCTCACACCCACGCACTAGCACATCACGCTCACGAAGATCTGGATATCTTAGTTCGATCGTTCATGGACATGGAACGAGTTCAACCAAGTAACGCTACCATTGACGCTAGTGATCCCGCTGAGCAACACTTCGTTCAAACGCATACCCGCCGAGAGGATGGCGTGTACATCGTCCAATATCCGTTTAAGGATTCCGCTCCGCCTATGGGGTCCACCTTGCCCCAAGCTCTACGCCGCTTTTCTTCTCTCGAACGGAAATTTCGAAAGTTTCCGGCACTCAAACAACAATATGTCGAATTTATGGAGGACTACATACAACGAGGACACATGGAGTTGATTCCGCCGACTAAGGTAGACGGGGAACGCTGCTGCGGTGCTTGTAAGGGATGCGTACGTGGATGATATTCCTACTGGCTGCGATAATATCGACGATCTCATTGCACTCAAGGATGAACTACTTTTTCTATTGAGCCGAGCTCAATTTAGACTTCGAAAATGGAGCTCAAACTGTTGTGCACTACTAAAGTCGCTGCCAAAAGACAATTACGTAGACGATTTCTCCTTCAAGCTGACCATTCCGGACGCTACAATATCTCTGACAAAACGGATCTTGATATCTGAGCTTGCCAAGATCTACCACCCCCTGGGCTTACTTTCCCCCACCACTGTATTTCTAAAGGTTCTATTTCAAGATAGTTGGCTGAGCTCGGTCGAATGGAACGAACCACTACCCCCACAGCTGTGTGCACGTTGGCAACAGTTTGTAGCTGAAGTTACTTTATTGGAAATTTGTCGCATACTTCGTTGCCTATCATCACCACGTCAAGCAATTGAGCTGCACGGATTTGCCGATGCTTCATTTCACGCATACGCCGCTGTTATTTGTAGTCGCGTGGAGCTCAATAACGAATATGTGGTCAGATTGATCGCCGCAAAAACCCGTGTTGCGCCCATCAAACCTATATCCATCCCGCTGCTTAAATTGAATGCAGCCCATCTTCTTTCGAAACTGATGTCTCTGATCAAGCAAGCACTAACTATTCCTATTTCCAGTACTTCGTGTTGGTCTGACTCAGAAATCGTACTGCATTGGCTCTCGTCACCCCCTCGGACCTGGAACACCTATGTTTGCAATCGCACTGCTGAAATCCTGGAAGTTTGTCCACGTAGCTGCTGGCAACACATTCGCACTGGAGACAACCCCGCGGACTGCGCATCACGCGGACTTCTACCGAGAGAGCTTGTAGACCATCAATTGTGGTGGAAGGGACCACATTGGCTTTCCCAGTCACGTCTTACTTGGCTACCTGCTAAGGCCAAGTTCGCAACGTCAACGGAGGGGGCTGCGCGCATAGAAGTAAAGGTCAAGCCTCAAATCAATCTACACATTTCCGATGAAGGAAATGATCTTCAGTGTATGATTAACAAGACTTCCTCCTGGTCACATCTCTTACGAACAATTAGCTACTGCTTTCGATTCGTACATCGCATTCGTTACAAGGACCACCTGTCATCGTTTCTAAAATCCTGGGAGCTTCAATATACACGCTGTAGAGTAATCCAACATGTTCAGATGGAGTTCTTCCAAGTAGAGTACAAGCAGCTGATCACTGGACAGCCACTTTCTCGAAAATCCAAGCTGATTCGTTACACTTCATTTGTTGACAAACAAGGAATGATTCGCGTAGGAGGACGCATCGACAATTCAATGGCAACTTACGATGCGAAACATCCCATACTTATTCCAAAGGAATCACCAGTCACTGTGATACTAGCTAGACACCAGCATGTCACTTCGCTACACGCTGGAGTTGAATTCATGTTCCACACTCTTAGACAGAGATATTGGATACTCGGTGCCCGCAACATAGTCCGGAAAATTGTATTCAACTGCAAGATTTGTTTCCTACAGCGCAAAGGTACGAGCACACAACTCATGGCTGATCTTCCCGCTTTTCGAGTCCAGCCCACCCGCTGTTTTCTACATTCTGGATTGGATTACGCTGGACCAGTTACCATCAAGACATCGGCAGGCCGAACACCAAAGTTTGGCAAAGCTTGGTTTGCTATCTTTGTTTGTTTGTCCACCAAAGCCATTAATCTAGAGCTCGTCAGTGACTTGACCACTCCCGCATTTATCGCCGCGTTCAAACGATTCTGGTCTCGACGTGGCCCTATATCCGATTTATACTCAGACAATGGCACCACATTCCATGGAGCCAGAAAGGAACTAACGGAAATGCAACGGATAGCTGTATCTCAGAGTCAAGACGAGGAAATTGCGAGTTTTCTCACGAATCAGGAAATCAACTGGCACTTCATTCCGCCGTCTGCCCCGCATTTTGGAGGTATTTGGGAGACTGGCGTTCTATCAATCAAGCTTCACCTTCGCCGAGTAATTGGTAGCAGTGCGTTAACCTTTGAAGAATATTCAACAATTTTAACTCAGATTGAAGGTCTACTCAACTCTCGCCCACTGTGCGCTCCCAGCGACCACAGCTTGGATCCCCTCACCCCCGCTCATTTTCTTACATGTCAACCTCACATGTCGATGCCAGAGCCGTCCTTTTTGGACGTAAACGTTAACAGACTGCAGCGTTGGAGACAACTGCAAGCCAAGGTTCAAGGGTTCTGGAAGCGCTGGAATCTCGAATACCTTGCTTCCTTGCAATCACGCACGAAATGGCAGCAAGAGACCAACAAGATAGCAGTGGATACTCTTGTGGTATTGAAGGAGCCGAATCAACCGCCTAGCAAGTTGCTGCTTGGCCGAATCACCGAAGTTCATCCTGGTCAAGACGAGAGATTTTGAGTGGTCACCGTAAAGACTACACGAGGATTGTAAAAGAGACCTATCACCAAAATTGCTGTGCTTCCCTTGAACTGAACAGTCGTTCAGCGGGGCCGGTATGTTGAGAAATTAGCCGCCTAGCTTAGTTGTCATATTCGTTCATATTATAACCAACCCTATTCATATGCTCATAATTGTATTGCCCCGCTTATGCTCCTATTCTTACGCGCATGACTGTGTTGTTATTGCTTGTGCCCAAACCATAACTGTAACGCTCACACACATATAGCAAGAACCGCAACTGCACACGCATACATTGATGCTGCATTGGACCGTCGCATCGCATGATCTTCCAATTCTCTTTTGCTCGACTTCTGTTCGTGAAGTTGGAGCACTAGCAATCGACTAGAACACAACCGCACGCGTATCGTTTAACCATCGCAATCGCACCCCCGCTTTTTCATAAAACTGTAAACCGCTAAATATTACGTAATCAGTATATTAATCAAATAAAACCTAATTAAAACAAATACAGTCCACTAATTCATCAGCAATAATAGTGCACTTATATAAAAGTGCGAATATAAAGTGCATAAGTTTTGAAAATAAAACAGTTCGAATTTACAACTAAACTCAAAAACATCAACATTTGCTACTTCGAGCCGGATGCATCCTTGATCTGGAGAATAGAAGCAGCATCAACATTTGGTCCATCGAGCCTCTGTGTTCTCCCAACCCGTGGTAAGAAATTCAAAAGTATCAGCGCCAAGAAAAGCATAAGCCCTTATCTTCTATAGTAAGTTCGCAAACTAAGAAACCTCCAAGCTCCCCCATCAGTGGTAAGAGACAGAATAGCGTAAACCCTTGAATTTTAGTACAAGGTGCTAGCGGCAATAAAAACAGAATAGCGTAATCCGTTGGTTTTCAATACCAAGGTCACTATCAATAATTAAAAAAGACGACAAAAGGATACTGATCTCTCCCACCAGTGGTAAGAGACACAGAAAATAAAGCCAGAAAAAGGACACTGATCTCCCCCACCAGTGGTAAGAGACACAGTAGAAAAAATCGCAAAATAACCTCAGCCTAAGTGAACACATCCAAGTTGTGAGTCGGAGCACAACGTAGTCAACAAGGCGACCACAATAAAAACACCCCCAACGGTTCACTTAGGACTAAAAGGTTTAAAAAAAAAAAAATGGCAGGAGCAGTTTGAGGAAGAAATGATAAGGCTTCAGGATGAATTTAAAAAAAAACCGCTTACTAAAAACAAAACAGTAGACTCCCTGAAAAGTTTGGAGACGATAAAGAGAGCTATCGTAGCAAATCACGAAAAATTAACGATGGATGGTATCGGAAAGAAGGAATATTTCGAATGAATAATATTCTATTTCTTAATGGAAAACTACATGAAACTAAACAGACAACTGAATGGTGAGAAAGGAGTGATATTAGAAAGAAACATCTTAGACGAAAAAAACTACAATAGAAACATGTAAAAAAGGCTGAAAGAAGAAAAGTCATACGGAACAAACAAAACAGCCGTAAGTTTCGGGGAAAAGTTCTGAGACATCACCTTAAACCTTTCTGTAAGTCAGAAAGCAACATTTGAGAACAGTAGACAAGCAGAGGAACTACTACGCCTTTGCAACGAGTTACGATCTGGAATAGACGACAGTATGTATCAAGAGGTCACCCAATACCATCTCAAATTATTAAATTATCAAAAATAAGAAGACTTTATATTGAATCGCAGAATCTCTCACATAACATCTTCAAAATGTATTGCACGACTAACAAGAGATGTGGGCGAAAATTAGAAGCATTACAAAAACAGTTAAATTAGGAAACTGAAACCGCCAGAATACGTCGGTTCACGCTGGCCTTCCCGAAGTTCGAAAATTATGTTGAGATCGCCAAAACAAGCAAAAATACGCATCCAGGTCGCTTGGCGACCGCTGGGGTACGACTGCCGCCAAACCATTACGTAGCTGACGTAAAAAGACGCCAGTTCGGGAGTTAAGGACCCGCAGTAGACGACGACAACTTCACCACAGACGCGAAGGACCGCGATACAATACTGCGCAGTCACGGGAACCTGGTGTCTGCACTCTTGGAAGAGGGATCCGAGAGCCGCAGTGATTTGAGCACCACCTACCGTTCAGCACATAAGGAGGCCGGTCTTTGTGCTGACTGGGACCACTAACCATACAATATATAGATATGCCATTTCATACAAACGGCTGTCGCAAACGAAGTCTGAGAAATGCAGTACCAAGCGTTCAGCTCATGACGCGGCGCTAGCAGAAGCCGACAGTAACGAAGCAATTGCATTGGTGTATGTGTTATAATACACAAAAAATTATTCATTGTATGCATTGTCAGTTATTGGGCTCTTGGGGTTTTGCTTTCTGTTTTATATTGTTTTTCTTCAGCGTGTTTGGATGTATGGGTGCACATATATGCTCACGTACATTGTTTAAGTATTGCTGCCTAGTAGGACGAAATTTCTCAATTCCCTTAACATTCTTGGATTTCTGTGCTCTTGTCACCCTTTACTTTTGCATTTTTAGAGTCGATACGTTTTGAAGACACTTGCCTTATAATATCAGAATAACTCTTGTTTTGTATATGCTCTAGATGATAATTTTGTTTAATATAGAAAATATGAATATAATGAGCGGATATGCATATGTAAATAATATTTACTAAATATATACATATAATATATTTCATACATAACTCCCATTGGAATAATTGTCCATTAGAGTATTCAAGGTGCAAATTTTTAATAAGCAAATAATTTTCGTTGGAGATTATGACTTTATGAAGACGCAGCTCGGCACAAGTATACTATTTATATTGTCTTTGCCCATACATCGTCGCCCCATCACCACATATAGCTGCCATGGGAACAATCAGTCTAAAATCTAGTTTTTGTTGGAAAAATCATACAATGTACTTTGTACACGCTTTAATTATAAAGTAAAAATTCAGCAAATATAAAGAAAAAATTCAACAAATATATGTATGTAAGAAAGAAAAAAATAGATATTTTTTATACCGGTAGGATAAAGTTGACCAATTGATAAACTGCTCGGTAAAACAGTTCGTTCTTTCCAAATACGACAAGCCAGAACGAAGAAAGTGTTGTAAGGCGCACAAATTTTCTGTACAGCGCGAAATGTGCTGCACAGCGCAAAACACAGGAATGCTTTTGATTATTGTCAGGGACCGTAACGATTATAATTTTTATACAAAAAATTAAAAAAAAAATACTTATTTAATTTAAAATCAAATTTTTTTTAATTAATTAATTAATTTTTTAATTTTTAATTAAAATTAATTTATGTATGTACACATGTGTGTACATATATATGTACATTTGTATGTACATATGTTTTTTTTTTTTTTATTCATATTAGTACTAATGGTGATATATATACATATATAGAACATAGGATATAAATATAGATTATAAGTAAGTTAAATATAAATATATACGCCAGGCTTGTGGGACTACCGAGAGGCATTGCTTCACAAGGCTGACTGGCGTTTTACGGCCGCTCGTTCCGAAGGCGTTCCAGCCGCCTCAGCTCCATCGCAATCTCTGCCGCAAAGCTGCATATCGCCGTCCAGTCAGTCTGGTTTTCGAGCATGCTCGGTACCAGACCTTCCACTGTAATGGGCCCGCCTATGATCTCCTCTACTCGTCCGCGGGCTGCTGCGAATCTAACGCATGTGGTTAGGGCGTGCTCGGCGTTCTCTGTGGTTCCACAGCTGGAGCATCTTTCATCCTCCTCGTGGCCAAAGCGATGTAGGTACTCCTTGAAGCACCCGTGTCCGCTGAGAACCTGCGTCAATGCGGACGTAAGTTCCCCATGCTTCCGGTTTACCCATGCTTTAATGTTGGGGATTAGTCTGTGTGTCCAGCGGCCAGTTACCGCGCTATCCCATCTCCTCTGCCAGCTTTCCAGACATTTGAGTCTCGCCCTGGTTCTCGCCATTTTGATTTCCGCCTGTGTGGTGGCGCCTTTCCTCTCCTTGTGGCTATCGCTGGCTTCCATCGCTGCAAGTTCGACGGGTGCTATGCCGCCAATTACCATGATCGCCTCTGTGGAGACTGTGCGGAATGCGGAACTGACCCGCAGGGCTCCAAGTCTGAAGTCTGCCTCGATGCCTCTGACGTAGCTCTTGGTGCTCGTAGCCTGAGCCCATATCGGCGCTGCGTATAAAATTGTGGATTTTGCCACGTTGAAGAGTAGTCTCCTGCTCGTCGACTTCGGGCCTCTATCGTTTAGCATCATGCGAGAAACTGCCATAACCACGCCGCGTGCCTTCTTATGTGTCGACTGCTCTCTAAACGATAGCCGAGTGTCTAGCATGACTCCCAGGTACCTTATGGCTCGCTTTGATGCAATGGAGGCTCCACCTACGGTTATCCTCGCTGTCTCCACCTTTTTCCTGCTGCTGATCAGTACGGCCTCCGTCTTGTGCTCGGCAAGTTCGAGCCCTGCCAGGTTCAGCCAATCGCTTATCGTTTTGACCGCTTCGTTCATGGTGGTTTCCGTTTCTGCGATGGTTTTCTTGACTACCGTGACCGCGACGTCGTCCGCAGAGCCCACAATTTCTACTCCTTGTTGGAAGTCCAGCCGCAGTATTCCGTCGTACATTGAGTTCCATAACAACGGTCCCAGTACGGATCCTTGTGGGACTCTTGCCGTGATGGAGTATGTCCGGGGACCGTCGTCGCTGTCGTATTTCAGCCATCTATTTTCCAGGTAGTCACTGACCACTGCCTGCAGTTATCCGGGGATTCCGAGTCTCTTCAAGGAGGACAGTATTTTGTTCCAGGATGCGGAGTTAAAAGCATTTCTTATGTCTAGTGTTGCCACCAGACAGTAGTTTTTGGCCCCACCAAGCCATCTTGTGCCTTCTATTGCCCTCCTGCCTGTGCCACACACCTTGTCCAATGCATCCAGGGTTGAGCGTGCCTTTCTGAAACCGTACTGCCTGTCTGAGAGTCCCCCCGCGGCCTCTATAGCTTCGTTTAGCCGTGCGCCAATAATGCTTTCCAGCAACTTGCCTCCACTATCCAGGAGGCAGATGGGCCTATATGCCTATATGCGTTGAAGTCTCCTGCTATTAGCGATGGCGAGTGTACCCTGTATGTACATATGTGTGTACATTTATATGTACATATGTGTGTACATTTGTATGTACATATGTGTGTACATTTGTATGTACATATGTGTGTACATTTGTATGTACATATGTGTGTACATTTACATATATATGTACATTTTTATATACATGGCCTTATGGCCAAAGGACTTAGATTACAGCTCGGCTGATTGTTTCAATAGCATTACATATATTGCTATGTTACTTGGGCTTTTTAAAGGAATGACAAAAGATTCAAAAACTCAGACCTGCCTCCTTAATGTAGATAGCAAGTTCTCTTAAATAAAGAGGTTCTCTTCGAGTGAATAGATCCTTCAAATTTTTGAAGTATTTAAAAATCTTGAATTTTTTCTTATTCTGATATACTTCTGGCAGTCAAAAATTAAATGCTCAGCATTTTCAATCTTATTACATATATCACATCTGTTGGTGGACACTGCCTTAATGCTAAATAAGAAATATTTGTCGTAAGTGTGTCCAGTCATCAGTCTATTTATTACTTTAGTGTCTTTGGCTTTCCAGTTGAATTGGACGTGCCATGGCTTATTGGGTACGTCCGAAAATATACTGGAAAAAGGTTCATTTAGTTTTACTCATTTTTTGTACTCCTCGTTCCACTTCTTCTCTATCGTTAACCTAATTTCTCTTAGAGCCTCAGCAGTACTAAATTTGATATCTATTGTCCAACCTTCCAACACAGCTCTTTTTGCCGTCTCGTCTGTTAGTTCATGAATGTGAATACCTCTGTGCCCAGGAACCCACATAATTTCTAGTCTTTCAATGTTTGAAGTATTGATACAATCATGTATGTTTCTAGAGAAATACGAGTTATTGACAATGTTCACACACTAATAAAGTCTTTTTGTACTCCCGATTGCAGATTTTATCACACGCAAAATTTTCTCCAACAAGCTCGGCTCCTACAGAAAATAGACGTTTGTCGATTTTAAACATATAATCTTTTTCTCGCTACAGGTTAATAATTCCGATACCAATTTTGCCATTTACAATGGATGCACCCGTTGATATTATGTGCCAGCCTTCGTTTTTATATGTGCTAAATTTCTTAAGAAAATACGCCCTAATTTCTTAGTCTGCAAATTTTTTTTTCTTTCTTTTAGAAATTTATCCTTCACTACTGTCTTTGGACACAATTCAATTTTATTGATTGTGACTGTATTTTCAAAAAAGTTTTGAAACTCTTTTATCGTTTCCGTGTAACTCGTAATGGCTTTGGACATTTGGATTTTCTCAAAAAATGTCCTATTGTAAGTCATGACTTTAAATAATTCCTTGGTCGTTAATAACTTAGCCCTGAAATAAGGTGGTAATATTCCAGCCAGAACAAAGATGGAATGTTTTGAGGTCGTCGGTGTAACTCCTACACATCTTCTTAAAGCTCCTGCCTGAGCAATGTTGAGAACTTTATAAGCACCGGTTCCCATATTCGCAATACAAGTCAGAGCATATTCTTGTCTGGATCTTACAAACTACTTTAAAATGTTGACAGGAACTTTTGGTTTTAAGCCCGGTTTGATTGTAGCTTATTTATATGTTTTGCGTAGGATAAATTTGAGCTCAGTACTCTGCCTAGAAAAGTAATTTCTTTTTTAACAACTAATTTCTGGTTTTCAATCGCAATATTAGCTTCGCTTTGCCTTCCTCTACCTATGGTCATCACTGATGTTTTGGACAGACTAAAACTGAGTCCTAAGTCTTGGCATAGTAGGTAGAAGTCTCCTAGTTTTCTTTGCATATTCATAAGCTGAAATTAAATCTGAAGTTGTCATCACTGGAAATGACCACAAAATCATACGCGAACTGAATGACTTGCGTTCTGTTGTCATTTATTTGATGTAGCTCCTTTGTATAGATGTTGAACATTGTCAGAGATAGACAGGACCAATGAGGAATGTCACCATTAACTTCTAACGTTATATCTCCCATTTTCAGAAATCTTACATTCTTGAAGTTAATGATCCAGTCTACTAAAATGCGTGGAAAGCCTTCACTTCGCATGATAAGCTTGTGAGTTTTGAGATTGACACAATTATAAGCATTGCTAATGTCTAGCACTAGCATTACAACTGCCTTTCTGCTTTTCTTTTCATGCCAATTACATTGATAATATCATTTAGACCAGGGGTGCGCAGGGCCTATGCTCACGATGCACATTTGTTTTTGTTTTGCACATAGCATATGGGAAGTGTGTGAGCTTACTCACTGGTAAGGTTATTTTGCACATTCCCCACAGACCGGATAAGTGAGAACTATCGAATGCGGCGGGCGTCCCGGATAAACCGGATAACCCGGATATCCGGTGGCGGCAATTCGCCGCGGTCCCGCTCAGAGAGCTGCGGCGGAGAGATAGGTGAGCACGGGCGGCGAGAGGAGCCAGCTTACGCGAGAGCAGCGGGATGACGGGATCGGGCCGGCAGTGGCTGGACGTATGTCCAAATATGGTCATGCAGACACGCCATCGGCCGGGTCCCGTTACGAATCTGGTGGAATCCCACGGAAGAGCCGATGGAAAATCACTGGCGCCGGAGGTCCCGTTAGGGCCGGCCTATATAAGGGGGTCGGCGCCTACAGCGGGTCTCTTAGAGTGCGCGCGCGAGTGAGTGAACCAGGCGAGAATAATCTACGGAAGTGACCCAAGTGAGAAGACAAACGGAACGAAGATCAACAGGAGGACCAGGCATACAGCCCAACAGAGTATACTGAGTGAGTCGCGGCCAAATCTGGTGGTAACGGTCAGCCGAGGCGGGCATAGACAAAGACGAACAGTTGAGTGCGAGCTTGGTGGTGCGGATCGAAGCGATAGCGGAGATCATTGGTCCCTAAGCGTTAGCGCCAACGTTGCTACGTCTGGAGGTAGCCTCGCAGGTGGCGGAGGCCCAGTTTTGGAGGAACACACCCATAAACCCAGATTACTAATCCTAAGCTTTAGCCTAAGCCATAGCTATAAGAAACCTACTCATAAGGTACAAATAAAGAGTTATAATTCCCCAAGAAACCCGTTTGTGTTACTTGTCGTTGAGGCAACATTATAAATTCGTTGCACCGAGTCCACCAGCCGCTGAGCGAGCCCAGCAAAACTCAGACGGACGGAAAACGGTTCGTTACAACATTGCAAATTACACAACCAATTTTTCACTTTTCGCTTTGCGTCAACTTTCGTTGCTGGCAAAGCAACAACAATTTTATTGCTTCGTTTTGCCGTCCCTATCCCGAATATATTTTGTTGTTGTCTCTTCGTTTGCTGTACACTGAAAAACGAAACAGATCACTTCGTTGTAAACCATGAGACGCATTTGTTTGTTTTTGAAGAAACATGTTTCTATTTTTTTCTGTGTACACATTGAAATAACAAAAAAGTGATCGTTACATGTGTGAGTGCAAATCCCTTTATTTGTATTTGTGCGTGCATATCCATAAGACAGCTTTGCGCATCCCTGGTCTACATTATGATGGATTAAGGAATTCTGCAATATTGAAAATTTTTCGTTAGACATTCCCAAATCCAAAAACAATGCTAAAGCCTTTTAAAATGTGTACTTCCTCGGTTGTGAATTCGGTGGCGTGAGGATGCTATCTTTGATCCTGTCAAGTCTCACCGGGCTTGCATTAGAAACAGGTTTTGTAATACACGACCTCTTGTTTTCCTTGTCGTTCGTATATTTGATTGACAGTGCCTCTCATAAATGATCCGTATGTATATGACATATTGCATCTACAAGTTTTCTCTTTCTTGTATAATCTGAATAGTCCTCCAAGGTTTTTGTTGGTCTTTCTGCGACTCGACCTGTGGAGGGTCCATCATATAGCAAGCTGTTTCCAATTAACCAGTTTGCGTTTTTGCTATTAAATAAGTCAGTTTTACGGAATGCGCACTCCCATTTATTTTAATACCCGGTACTCGAAGAGTATATTAGATTTGTGGTGATAACGGTCTGCCCGTCCGTACGTCCCTCTTCATGTGCGCCTATATCTCGGAGACTATAAAAGCTAGAGTAACCAAACTTTCTATCCATGCTCCTGTGATATCATTTCAATACAAGTGTATTTAAAAATTTCGCCCTGTCCCCTTCCGCACTTAAAAAAGACGAAAATCTGTGGGATGCACAATTTTTAAGGTAGGAAAAAACTAAAAACGCAGAATCATAGAAAATGTCCATGTCTATCAGAGTGTTGAATCTGGTTCAGATCGGATCATAAATATTGCCACAATGAAGAAAACCATTTCGAAATGCATCGTTCCCTCTCGCTCTCCCCCACACATTGGGGTGGGCGCTATGCCTGATCGAATTTTTTGACGCCTAGATCTCAGAGACTATAAGAGCTAAATCAACCAAACTTTCTATCCAAGCTCCTGTGATATCAAACCGAGACGAGTTCGTTTCAAAATTTGGCCACGCCCCTTTCCGCCCCCACAAAGGACGAAAATCTACAATTTTGAAGATACGGGAAAACCAAAAACACAGAGTCATATATAGCTATCAGAGTGTTTAATCTGGATCCGATCGAATTATTAGTATAGCCAGAAGGAACAAATGTAATTTCAGTGGCCTTCCAAGCGCAGACTTATTCTCTCTCTCTCTCTCTCTCTCTCTCTCGCACACAGCCGTGTATGCATTTACAGGAAGTAGATGTAGACATGTAGAAAAGGCAGATGTAAACTAATATGGAAACATCTTGTGAGGGAGTGACCCTCACAACATAACCTTTAATATAGCCTAACCTTTAATATAGCCTTTAATATAGTTTAAGTTAGTAGGGGAAGAAAACAGAAAGTTTTACTAGGGGGAAATGTCACTGGGTCCCAGCTTAACCGGCCCCATATATCGGGTCCCACCATCGGTATAATGTCCATCACTAAGCGAAGTCCCCTCCCGGCAGAGAGAGAGAGCGCAACAAAATACGCAGCTGAACACCAATACGAGCGACAGCCACGAGGAACCTTAACGGTAAATCCCCAGGCACCGAAAAGAGAGACCCGCAGAGAGAGAGCGCCATGAACTACGCAGCAGAAAACCCACGCGAGCAGCGGCCCCGGCATACTCAGAGAGAAACGAAGTTCGATCGCCGAAGCCGCGCCGAAAACCCACCCCAAGCTAAAAGCGGCGACGGCAGCAGAGAAGGAGCAGCGACGGCGGCAGAGGCCGAAACATGCGAGAGGCGGCGAGACGAGATCGTCGCTCTCTATGCAGCGCCCACGCAAGCCCTAAGCCTTGGCGACAGAATGCCACGCGACAAGTGACACGCGACAAAAATGGAGCAGAGAACAGCTCCGACGCGTGCCGGCCGACAGAAACTAGAGGAGTCAAAAATAACAAGTACAAGTGAAAAGTCGTGTAAGCGGAAGAATTATCGCGAGTGGAAAAAGCCCGAGTCACAATCGATCACCGTAGGATCTGCCTTCCAGGACGACGCCGTAAGGACCTTTTGCCGAGGGAAGGAGTTTAGAGGGTAAGCTGAGGCCGTAGGCGAGAAGGAGCGAATAGAGGATGGTGCGATGTTAGGTAGGGTCTCATCTAGCCATATCTCAGAGTCGATGCACCCACGTGTGCGTGGCCGGCGCCCGTTTCCCCCCCCCCCCCCCCCCCTTTTTCCTCTCATACAAGGATCGCTGTTGTAACATAGTGAAAATAAACCCCAAGCTACCGAGCGGAGTCATTACGTTGATTCTCTAACCCCAAATTGCCTGAACTTAAAATAAAAAGACTTTAAATGAAATTTTGACTATTATTTCCCGTTCCTTCGACCCCGTGCCTGTCCCTCTACAACTTCGTTGATCTGACGCGGAGCGCGGCCTGAGTGCGGTGGTGGCAAATTTATCTTAATGGACCAATAAGTCATCTATTTTTTTCCTTTTGCAATTAAGATTCGTTTTGTTGTAGAAAAACCCGTTTACTTTTCATTTCGCATGGGAAAGGGTTGACGTTTTGAAATGTAAAAAATTGTTCGTATTTTGAGCGTAAGAGCGCCAATTTATGTGAATTCAAAAGTAAATGAAAAAATGTATGTGAATGTCAAATCCGGAACGGCCTGAGTAACCCTCTTTTTCATTTCGGTAGTGTTCTCGCTCACGATATGAACATAACCGTTCGTCGGCTCAGCTACCGAGAGTCAGTAAAATACCGAAGCAAGCAAAGAGTCCTCAAAAAAGGTCTTTCAGGCAGGTTCCTATTTTCACTTTCACTGTTTATTAAGATAACCTTAAACCTTAAATAACCTCAAATTTCGGATTCGTGGCACCAGCTGATGGAGATCGACTCGTTTATCGGATCTGGCAAAAAATATATTTTTGAGCAGAGCAGTACAAATAATACTAAATAACAGCTTCGTAACAGAACAGCTGGCTAAAGACTGTTGACAGATGAAGACAAATTAATGGTTTGACCATTAGCAATTCAATTTTCAATTTGAATTCTGTTTCTCACAGTTCGGCAGGTATCTTCTTAAATCGCGAACTTTCTGTCGTAATTTGATTTAAAACGAGGGGGAACGTTGTGAGCCGCGTCTACCACCGCGGCTCTACTTTATACCCGGTACTCAGTCAGTATATATGTATGTGAGCTTGTAATAAATTACATTATTACATGTTCGCAAAATGGATAAATTTAGTTTTAGCCAAAAAAGACAAAAAAAAATTAAGTCAACCTTTTCGAAGATTTATTTATATTATTTCCATTTTTGTTTACATACGTTTTATACATCTTTCTTTTCTACATGTCTAAATCTACTTCCTACATATACATACACGGCTGTGTGCGAGAGATAGAGGGAATGAGTCTGCGCTTGGAAGGCCACTGAAATTTCATTTGTTCCTTCTGACTATATTTATGATCTGATCTGATCCAGATTCAATACTCTGATAGATATGGTCATTTTCTATGATTCTGCGTTTTTGGTTTTCCCGTATCTTCAAAATTGTAGATTTTCATCTTTTGTGGGGGCGGAAGGGGGCGTGGCCAAATTTTAAAATACACTTGTACTGACGTGATATCACAGGAGCATGGATAGAGAGTTTGGTTGCTGTAGCTCTTATAGTCTCTGAGATCTAGGCGCTCATCTGGACGAATGGGCACAGCGCCCAACCCTGTGTGTGAGAGAGAGCGAGAGGGAACGATGCATTTCGAAATGGTTTTCTTCATTGTGGCAATGCTTATGAGTCGATTTGATCCACAGATTATCGTCCTTGGAGTGGGCGGAAGGGGGCGGGGCGTAATTTTGAAATACACTTGTAACAGTGCGATAGGACAGGAGTCTGGATACAAAATTGTGTTCCTCTAGCTTTTACTCGGTACTCGAAGAGTAAAGGGGTATATTAGATTTGTGCAAGAAATTAATGTGTGTAACACCCAGAAGGAAGCGTTTCCGACCCCATAAGGTATATATATTCTTGATCAGCATCAATAGCCGAGTGGATATAGCTATGTCTGTCTGTCCGTCCGTCCGTCCGTCTGTCCGTCTGTCCGTCTTCATTAGCGCCTATAGCTCAAAGACTATAAAAGCTAGAGGAACACAATTTTGTATCCAGACTCCTGTCCTATCGCACTGTTACAAGTGTATTTCAAAATTTCGCCCCGCCCATGCACAATTTTAAAGATACGAGAAAACTAAAAACGCAGAATCATAGAGAATGAGATCAGATTGTTGAATCTGGATCAGATCAGATGATAAATATAGCCACAATGAAGAAAACCATTTCGAAATGCATCGTTCCCTCTCGCTCTCTCTCACACACAGGTGTAGGCGCTATGCCTGATCGATTTTTTTGACGCCTAGTTATCAGAGACTATAAGAGCTAGAACCACCAAACTTTCTAACCAAGCTCCTGTGATATCAAACCGAGACGAGTTTGTTTTTAAAATTTTGCCACGCCCCCTTCCGCCCCCACAAAAGATGAAAATCTACAATTTTGAAGATACGGGAAAACCAAAAACGCAGAATCATAGAAAATGACCATATCTATCAGAGTATTGAATTTGGATCAGATCGGATCATAAATATAGTCAGAAGGAACAAATGAAATTTCAGTGGCCTCCCAAGCGCAGACTGATTCCCTCTCTCTCTCGCACACAGCCGTGTATGTATATGTAGAAAGTAGATAAAAACATGTAGAAATGGCAGATGTAAAAAATTTATGTAAACAAATATGGAAACATCTAATAGATCAAAATCTCCGAAAAGGTTCGACCCAAATTTTTTTTTTTTTTGGCTAAAATTAAATTTGTCCCTTTTGCGAACATGTAATAAATTACAACAAGCTCACATACATATATACTGACTGAGTACCGGGTATAAAGTAGAGCCGCGGCTCACAACGTTCCCCCTCGTTTTTTTTTTTCCTTATGTTTTTACCTTAAATTTTTCGTCACAGGCAAAGCATCAAAGAAGAAGGGAGAAGACGATAGGGAGCTCATTTGTGTATGCGTAAATGTTTACCTATCCTCAAGCGCAACACACAGACCCTCTGAGAAGACCGTTTGCCGAGTTTCTACGATGCAAGGGACTTGAGTGAACCCATGACCCCAGCGAGCGAAAAAAAGCTAGACGATTGAGCAAGGAGCAAGCCAAAAACCAAACGAATTTTCAGGGGTTCTTCGCGACAGTTTCGCATCGTGTCAGTAAACGAGTGGTTTTTTTCTGACAAGAAAGTGTGCAGTGCACACTTTACATACTTTTTTTTCCGCATATGGTCAACATTTTTGATAACACTAATCGACACAAAATTTCAGCTGTGGACAAAAATTACTTTTTCTGATAGAATTGAGGATTTACAAATTTTTAAGCAATTATGGTTTTTTCATGGTTCAGTTTTTTTTAAGACTTTTTTAAAATCTGGTATTTTTTTCAAAAGTATTGCTTCTTTTTTTCACATAACTTAAGTATCTTACATCTGGCTGCATTTGCAGTTCGGAAAAGCTAATAAATGCAGCTATAAATCGTATTCAAACACTTTGTAACTGCAGCTTACCAACTAAAATTTATTAAGCTTTCAAATTAAAATTAGATCATTTGCTGCGTTACTTTTTTCGGAATTTTTGACTTTAAAAACTGAGGAAAAGTCGAAAAAAAAATTATTTCTTGGTATGAATTTTTGTTTTTCCAAACGATATAATTTCAACGCATCAAATTCAAGTGATCACAAGTTTCAAAACAAGGATACAACTAATAATTTTAGTTGTTTTTCACTTAAAAAATCGAAATAAAAGTATTAGTTTGCCTAATGTGTATATTTATTTTACGGAGAATACGTGGGAGAAAAGATATTTCGATATATCATGTAGTTCTTGAGATATACTAGATCTGGCGGAACAGTCTAGGATTTTACATTACAATTTTTCTACTACATAAAACTTTCAAAGCTTTTTTCTCGAACGTTTTTTTTCAAATGAAAGTTAATTAAATTTTGGGGCCCTGTCGTTTTTTTCTATTTTTTTTTTTTTTAATATTTTAATAAATTTTTTTTAACGTTAAAGCGAAAAAAAGCATGAACGGAGAGGGGGTTTTTCATGCTTTCTACCCAGTATTTAGTCAGTATATATGGGAGTATACGATTTATGTATTTATACAACATATTCTATATGTTGTTTTGTATCGCTGTTCGCAAAGGGAAACATTGGAATAAGTTGGCGCTTGGAAGACGTTTCGTAGCCACTAAAATTTCATTTGTTCCTTCTGGATATAATTTTGCCGTGAAATTCCGTTAGCCGACATATAACCGTTATTTTTCTTACAAAAATTTCAAAAATCATTTTTTATAACAGTTGTTAATGGTGAAATGGCATTTGGGATGGTACAGAACAGCAAAATTCAGCATCCGAAGGCCTGGTCAAACGGCTCCACCTTCATCGATTCTTACAAACGATACCTTAAACGACGCCTAATTAATGTAACTATCTAAAACCAAAAGGCCAATAAATAATTTTTATTCGACTAAAGCCAGATGTAAGATGCTTAAGTTATGTGAAAAATGCCGAGCGTCTTTTCGATCGACATGGCCATATCGATCTGGAGATTTTGCAGGTGATGGTTTCCTCCCATCGCCTGCTTGCGAGTTGCTCGAAAATTTCGTGCGTGTGAAGCCTGAACGTAGCCAATGGCATCGCTACTTGCTCTCTCTTCAATTGGAGAGGAATTGTGGTGCCCTGCCTGGCCAGTTCGTCGGCAGCCTCATTAGGAAAAGTTCTAACTGCTCTGAGGTCTCAATTGGAGACCTACGGCAAGTATTTACAGTCGTGGAGTTCGACCATATTGCGCCTAGTGCCTTAATGGCTGCCTGGCTATCAGAGAAGACGCATAACGAGCGCCCGTCCAGGGGTAGGTTGGAGACAATAGAAATGGCTTCTTTGATTGCTTCAACCTCGGCTTAGAACACACTGCAGTGATCCTGGAGCCTGAAGCAGTAACTGATGTTGAGCTCGTCACAGTATACACCCCCTCCAACGCGGTTGTCTAATTTTGAGCCATCAGTGTAAGTGTGGACCGCATTCACAGGCCCAGGTTCGCCCATCTCCTAGTTCTCCCTAAACGGGATTGATACTTGGAATGGCGTCGAGAGGTGATCAATTGGGAAACAGTAATCAGTCCTCTCTGGTAATTGCGGAAGTCTTGTCAAGATTCCTGAGTGCCCAGCCGTAGAAGTTATCCACAGCCGGGTTTCTCTCATTCTGAGAGCGGAAAGTATTGCCACCTTCTTTCCCATAAGATCCACGGGAAGAAGGTGCAACACGGTGTCCAGAGCTTCTCCTGGAGTAATGCGAAGTCAGCCTGTTATGCATAGCGCTGCCATGCGTTGAACTCGGCTAAGTTTATTGAGACAAGATATCTTGTCTAAGGCTGTCCACCATACCACCACTCCATAGAGCATTATTGGTCGAACGATGGCAGTGTAGAGCCACCGAACTATGCATGGGGTCATTCCCTATTTAAGTCCGATGGCTTTCCTGCAGGTATAAAGTGCCACTGTGGCTTTCTTTACCCTTTCCTCTATGCTCAGTTTCCAATCGAGCTTTCTGTTGAGGACCAGGCCAAGATACTTGGCATTGTTGCTGAAGACCAGCGATTCCCCGCCAAGTTTGGGGGAAGTGAGTGTCGGAATTTTGTACTTTCGTTAGAAAAGCACCAGCTCCGTTTTGGACGGGTAACCTAGCCCGCAATTATCAGCCCATCTTGACATCTTCTTAAGAGTATTTGTCATACACTCGCACAGTGTCTGAGGGAATCTCCCAGAGAACGCTATGGCCACATCATCCGCGTATGCCACCACGCGGCAGCCACCCCCCGCTATCTCACACAGCAGTTCGCTTGGGAATGAAAACGACTTTGGTCTGAAAAAAAACATAATTCTTGAAAAAATTGTAAATCCCGAAATCTATCAGAAAAAGTCATATTTGGCCACAGCGGAAATGTCGTGTTGACTAGTGTAATCGTTGATTACCTCTTTGATACACGGTCGAGTGCATTTGAAAGTCGACGCAATTACTGTGTCTTCGTTACACCGATGTAAATTTGTGTTGCGAGGGTTAGTCAAAAACTTCGAACCGTATACAAGTAAAATTTAAATCGAAATATAATCTGTCATAATATTCGTTTATTATGGCTCCCAAAAAATGCAGTGGCAATTCTTCTTTCGCACATGACGAAGCTGAAGTGGAACTTCTTCATCAGAAAACAATTCTTGTCAATAATATAACTCGAAAAATGATTTCCATAACAAACGGAACCGTATCCGTGGACCCGCTGAAAATAGAATGTCGAATAGATGTGCTTAATGGGTATGTGGAAATGGCATTACACTTAATTCAGTGGTCATTAGATAACATTTATTCCGATTTGTCGTCAAGTGAAGAACTGCAAAATCTCTCTTACAACCAGGCTCTGCTCAAAACTATAATAACTCTGAGTCAACAGCGAGATATAGGAAACGTTACACTAAATACATCGACTGTGCATCATAGGCAGCTGCCCAAAATGAAGTTGCCAAAGTTTAGTGGAGTTTGTTCGGAGTATAAAAACTTTATAGGATATTTCAATACGTTAGTGCACGATGATGACCAATTAACAAACGTATGTAGATAGGTTTAACTATTTACTTTTCTGTCTTGAGGATGAGGCGTTAGGTACGGTAAAGGCCTTCTAAGTTACGGAGAGTAATTATAGTAAAGCCCTAGATGCATTGAAGAGTGTGTACGATAATTAGTGTCTAACATTTCTCGAAGTGGTTTCAAAGTTATTTGATTTACCCACCATTCCAAGCCCGTCTGCTGCTGAGTGACCAACTTTGATCGACCCTGTGTGTTTTGCAAGTCAAATGACCATCTTATTACTGCCTACACCTCATTTACAGCGCTTTCGGTTAGCAACCGCTTTAAATTCGCAAAGGGTTCTAGACTGTGTATCAATTGTACAAACAAGGGACGCAATGTGACATCTTGCAAGTCATCTAATTGCCAAGTTTGTTTGAAGCCGCATAACAGTTTGCTGCACCGGTATGGTTCCACATCATCACAGGCTTTGACACCACAACCAATTCCGTCTACGTCAACCGTCCCAAATCAAGCTTCTGAGCTTGTGGTTAACCATGCCCGGTCGGTGAATTCGGATCAAGTGGTTCTAGCTACCGCCCTCGTAAGAATAAAAGTACGCCTTGGAGATAACCAAACAGCAAGGGTATTATTGGACTCCCAAATTAATTTTATAATTTAAATTTACTTATTATTATTTTATTTTTTTTTTTATTTGAAAATTAACAATTGTTCTGCTAATAAAGTTTAATAATTAACGAGGGGGAACGTTGTGAGCCGCGTCTACGGCCGCGGCTCTACTTTATACCGGGTGCTGTAATTTATTAAATGTTCGCAAAAGGGACAAATTTAATTTTAGCCCTACCTACAATGTACATGTACACGGCTGTGTGCGAGAGAGAGAGGGAATGAGTCTGCGCTTGGAAGGCCACTGATATTTCATTTGTTCCTTCTGACTATATTTACGATCCGATCTGATCCAGATTCAATACTCTGATAGATATGGTAATTTTCTACGATTCTGCGTTTTTGGTTTTCCCGTATCTTCAAAATTGTAGATTTTCATCTTTTGTGGGGGCGGAAGGGGGCGTGGCCAAATTTTGAAACAAACTCGTCTCGGTTTGATATCACAGGAGCTTGGATAGAAGATTTGATTGATCTAGCTCTTATAGTCTCTGAGAACTAGGCGTCAAAAAATTCGATCAGGCATAGCGCCTACCCCTGTGTGTGAGAGAGAGCGAGAGGGAACGATGCATTTAGAAATGGTTTTCTTCATTGTGGCTATATTTATGATCTGATCTGATCCAGATTCAACACTCTGATAGATATGCTCATTCTCTATGATTCTGCGTTTTTAGTTTTCTCGTATCTTTAAAATTGTGCATGCCACAGATTTTCGTCCTTTGAGTGGGCGGAAGGGGACGGGGCGAAATTTTGAAATACACTTGTTACAGTGTGATAGGACAGAAGTCTGAATAAAAAATGTTGTTCCTCTAGCTTTTATAGTCTCTGAGCTATAGGCGCTAATGAAGACGGACGGACAGACAGACATAGCTATATCGACTCAGCTATTGATGCTGATCAAGAAACGCTTCCTTCTGGGTGTTACACACATTTATTTTTTCAACAAATCTAATATACCCCTATACTCTTCGAGTACCGGGTATAAAAAGAATTTAATATAGAGAGGAATTAAGAGGAGGAATTAAGCGCAAAACCATTCTTTGACTTGTTGAATGCAGGTCACATTAAAAGCGCCACGGATAAATTGTCACTGCAAAAAACGGTATTCGGCTGGGTTGTGTCAGGTCGATATAAAACACTGAATAATCGGTCTACAGACTCAACCTGTCTCTTTTAATTACTTTTTTTATAATTGTAATTATTAAGTATTTAATTAACAAGTTTCTGATAATGATGGATTCAGATAATACAAGGACTGACGATAAATACACGAAAGGAAGAAGGAAAAAAATTTACAAATTTGCTTAATTCAGGTGATGGTAAATATTAAGAGCTATAATCTTAAGGGATAGTTCGATCGATATGGCATATCTTAATCTTTATGGATAAACTCGTGCATAGTTGTATGCTCTAGCCATGTTGACGGTGCAAGTGATTTCGATAGGAAAGAATCAGGGAGGAGGATCTTAAAGGAAGAGATATCGCACTTATGACTAAATAAAAATGTACTCATAATTGTTTCATCAAGCGAAGCGTTAAGCAAAGATGTTGTTTAACGACTTCCTTTGTAGTCTCAGGTGAAAGACGGGAAGCAAGGATTGCTTTCCGAGGAGCCACTCCTCTAAGTTGAAATTGAGAAGGTGGAGCCACTCCCAAAAAAGATCCCGGTACGGGGGCAGAAGCGTCGGCAGCGTCGTCAGCATCGGATGGAACGGCACTAGTAAGTATTTAGTAAGTGTTATACAAGAGCAATCTCTCAATACCATTGTTCAGAAGTTCGGGGAGTTTGAGGACATTCCTAATGTCTCGGTAACCGAAAGATACACCCGAAAACAACAAGTTTGCGAGAATTGGTTTAATCAAACCGTTACACAACTACTCTCGGGTCGGCTGAGAGTTTCTTTACCCTTCAAATCAAGTGGCTGGCGAAAATCCTCTAGCTGAACCCTCCACGAGGGTGCCGGCTGGGCAATGGACACTGCATTATCCCGGACAAGGGTAATGAATTGCCGCTTGCTCTGTCAATGAAGTGTTTAGCTAAGGCAATGGCCAGGTGTCTCTTCGACCTCGAGACGCGAGGTCCGGGTCAGTGCCATGGCTAGAGGTGCCTGGCGGATAGGCCTAAAACGCTAGGGGGTTCCTCCGAAAAATATTAGCCACATGGACCTTCGGGCCAAATATGGAGGCGGAAAAGGAGCAAGCACGGGCTGAGATGTCAGCCCAAACGGAAGCGTGACTGCTACCACCGGTGGGCACGGGGAGGAGCAATCCTCTCTGCATGTCGCCAGCGGTCACACCTCTGATTTGTCGTGAGCAGGCCATGTCAGCTGCAAAGCTACTGCCAAGACACCACTCTATCACTCCAAGCTGAGAAGCATGGATGCCGTTGTTGAAACAGACACGGATCTGGAGAGCGTGCTTTTAATCAGCAAGAAGGCTTTTTTCCTAGCTTTCTCCGCTCGCCGGAACTAGGCACCAGCCCCCCGCGTAGTCAGGGGCCGAAGCGTTCTTTTTTTTTAAGGCAAAATCTCTTATACAAGGCAGCTCTCAAAATCCGAAGCCAGTTCCAAGGCCAAGCGAACATCTCCCAGGAGGAGAGAGTCAAGCTAGCCTGGGCCAAGCAGCGGGTGGAATAGTAACGAGAACGGGAAAATGACGGCGGCGTAGTGGAAGACGGTTCACGCGCGGCTCGTCGATGAGCTATTTGCGCGGATGGAGGAGGACCCCACAGCTCCCATGCCCACCTTCGATGGTGCTGGATGGCTGAACGGGGTCAGCCGATGCTTAAGTGGCGAACGGTCTGTCAACTGGAAGCAATGTGGGAGTGGGCTAAGCTGGAGATGGTGGACAGGGAGTTTATCCCGTTAATACCAAAGGCGAAGGTACTCATCCCCATCGCGATCCAAGAGGACCGTGCGCTGAAGCTACTACAATGCCAGAACCCAGAGGTTCCCTCAGGGGACTGGAGGGTTTTACATACTGGGAACCCACTACCCAACGAAGGGGACTAGTATATAATACTAAAAATAAACAAGGAGGCTGAAAGCCTCCTGTACCATAGGTTCGGGAAGATGGCGTGTGAAATGGGCAGTGTATACCTGCCCCCGGAAATAAGCCACCCCAGAGATCAAGACACACACACCCTGCAGGCAGGCGAGGTGGAGAAGGACCTCGGTCTGGATACCATTGTGTAGGCCGCCCAGGGTCTCGCGATAGAGGATTCCCAGGAAGAGGAGGACGGTGACCTGACGATGGTAGTCAACCCGTCGAGTGCAGTTGAGCCAGCCGCTCATGACACTGAGTGCGCTGCAGCTCAACTTTAATAAAAGCAAGGTCGCATGGAGCAAGGTCTCGCCGATATAGCTCTAGACCAGGCGCCCTGGGTTGCGTCAGGCAACTGAGTGGCCGGACTAAAATCCTTAAACTATAACATTCTACGTAGCATCAGTAAGCAGGAATAGAACCGTCGTACTCGTACGAAAGGAAATCCACGCTTACCTTATGTTTCATTACTACACGGATGACTTGACAGTGGTGATGCTAGAAAGTGATTAGAATCGCCTTTTGGTAGCCTCCTGCTATAGGGCACACGACAGGCCCGCACCGCCTAAAGAACTAAGAAGCCGGTAGAATCCGACTACAAAGAGTACCAACTCCACATTGGTACGGACGCCAATTCCCACCCTAATGTGTGGGTAAGCCCCGATATCAACGACCGAGGTGAGTCCATCTTACACTTTATACGATTAGCTTATATAGATGTAGCAAACTTGGACGAGGAATACACCTGCGTGGTCCCACTTCTTCAAAAGAGCTAGATTCAACTCTCGTAACGGGAAAAGGTACACTAGTATTTGGGTGGAGAGTCCTCGAAAGGATGGTCTTTCGGTCTCAGATCACAGGTATATTCAGTTAAAATGCGAATTCGAATGCACTCCGAAGGTCACAGTCTATTGAAACCCCCGGAACACAAACTGGGAAAAGTTAAAAAAGACAGCTGCTTCGAAGCTCGTGAATCCGGGTTCAGTGAAATCGGCGGACGACATAGAGAAGGCCCTAGAGACCCCATCCAATGAACTACTGGATGCCTACCACGCATCATGCCCACCTGGTGGAACCGGGAATTGCTAAAGCTCGCCAAACAGTCGAATGAAGAGATCATCAACGAGGAATACAACACTCTGCTCAGGAACTATAAGAAAGAAATACGAAAGGCACAACGTAGCTCGTGGTGGAACTTCTGCTCCAACATCGAATAAGTGAACGAAACGGCCAGATTCAGGAAACTGCTTTCAAAGCAACCCATCATACAGAGTCAGCTCAAGCTAAATATCGGACAGTGATCAGAGGACAGCGAAGAAGCCCTGACAGCACTCATGGAGGCCCGTTTCCCAGACAGCACCTGATACCGAAACGCATCAGCACCTAGGAACCGAGGAACAAAACATCCCGACAGATCTAATAACCCACAAGGAAATCCAATAGGTCATGGAATCCTTTACAGGCATAAAAGCACCTGGACTGGACGGAATATTCCCAGCCATGTTGCAAGCGACCAGAGAGACGATCATCCCATGGCTTTTCGCAATATACTCGGCATGTCTAAGCACAGACTATATCCCTATCCAATGGAGAACAGCTAGAGTTGTCTTCCTCCCAAAAGCAGGAAAGTGCAGCCATTTTAGTCCCAAGGACTACAGACCGATAAGCCTGACATCTTTTATGCTAAGAACACTGGAAAAGCTGCTGGATGGACACATCAGGAGGGAGGTGGGAGAACTGATGTCATCCAACTAGCATGGTTATACCAAAGGGATATCGGGAAATTGGAAAGGCCCTCAACAATAAAAAGTATGCACTGGGAGTATTCGTAGATATATCCGGAGCATTTAACAACGTAGCCACGAACGCAATAATGGATCGCCTTGAAGCGACCCACATACACCAAGCAATCAACCTATGGATAGAGAACCTCCTGAATTGTAGACGGGTGCAATCAGAGTGGGGCACCGCTTCCACGGTGAAGGGAGCGCACAGAGGCACACCTCAGGGTGGAGTCCTGTCGCCCCTCCTGTGGAATCTGGTGGTCGACGACCTCATCAAGAGATTCGAGAGGAAGGCCCCAAAAATAATAGTTTATGCAGACGACATAAGCATAATTATTACGGGTGTGTGCCCATCGACCCTCAGCTCCATAATGGAACGAACACTCAGGGAGATATGCGAGTGGGCGGACTCGATATCAACGCGGACAAGACGGACCTCATCCTCTTTACAAAGAGGTACAAGGTACCGGCATGGATCGCCCCGAAAATCAATCAAACAAGACTAGTACCGAAAACACAGGTCAAATACCTCGGCACAGTACTGGATAGCAAGCTGGCATGGAGACCCTATGTAGTGGAAAGGGTGAAGAAGGCCACCATTGCGCTTTATGCATCCAAGAAGATGCTTAGCAGCACATGGGGCCTGTCACCCACCATAATGCATTGGATCTACATCTCGGTGGTGCGACCAACTCTGCTGTATGGAGTCCTAGTGTGGTGGCAAGCAACTGAAAATAAGACGTACCACAAGCTTATGGAAAGGACCCAGCGACAGGCTCTGCTATGTATCACAGGGGCGCTGAGGTCAACCCCAACCATAGCACTCGAAACCATACTCGGAATCGATCCCCTCGACATCCACGCTCGACTGACTGCGGGCAAAGCAGCACAGCGACTGATTGCATCGGGGAACATGTCACCCCAAGGATACGGGCACAGTTCAATTGGGAGGGACATGACCAGTCATACAGACTACATGACCCCCCAAACTTGCCTCGAGGTCAAAACTAACACATTTATGGGACCCGAACACTGGAAAAAAAGACGGGACCAGACTCAATATATACACTGACGGCTCCAAGATGGACGGAGGAGTAGGAGCGGGTTTATATTGCACAAACCCCGAAATAAGGGTGTCATATAAGCTACCGGACCGATGCAGCATATTCCAGGCGGAAGTTTTCGCCATCAAGAAGGCAGCAGAGGTCGCTCAGCTAACAGAGCGACCACACAACGTGGTGAACATATTCGTCGATAGCCAAGCGGCGATTAAATTCATGCAGTCGTTCGCAGTTAGTTCCAGTAGAGTCCTGGCCAGCAGGGAGGCACTACACTCACTATGCACGACCAAGTCAGTGCGAATCTACTGGGTTCCCAGCCACCAGGGCATCGAAGGAAACGAGGCTGCGGACGTTCTGGCTAAGGAAGGCGTCGGGCTGCCGAACGAAAGAACCGAAAATGTGCCTATCTCCCTTAGAACGTTACAAAGCGATCTAGAGAAGCAGGCCGCTCTACAAACCGAGAACAGATGGAGGATCACAACCACCTGCAGAACCTCGAGAACCATGTGCAAGGAGCGCAATGGAAAACTAGCACACTATCTACTGCATCTTCCACGGAAAGACTGTAGACTGCTAATGGGTATACTCACAGGTCACTGTCTGGCTGCGGCGCACGCAGCCAAGCTAGGCATCACCAACAGAGACAGCTGTAGGAAATGTGATGAACATCTCATCTGCAACTGCCCGGCTCTTTCACGGGCAAGAATAAGATACCTAGGCGTACCGGAGATGGCATCACTAGAAGATGCCTCCAATAGGACGCCCAGGGAATTACTTGCCTTTACTAAACACACCTCTATACTCGAGGACTTCCAAACCTCACCAATACCCCCGTAAAGGTCCATTTACATACGGATAACTAAGGGCCATACTGGCCTATGATAGTCCCCGCTGAGGGACGTCCGGGTTAACCTAACCTAACCTATAATCTTCGAGTACCGGGTATAAAAATGTTGGCTTATAGGTTTCAGATAAAACTTATTCTGTCAAGCATGAATGTGCATTATCTGGAAAAACCGTCTCACAGAACTCGCCCTATCTCCTCCACTTTAAATATTTTCAATTTTTAAGATTCAAGAAAACTGAATCGTAGAGTATGACCATATCTATCAGATTGCCAAATCTGGACTAGATCGGATCATTATTATAGCCAAACTGAACAAATCCATTTGCAGTAACTGCGCTACCGCTTCCATGCGCTCATTCTCTCTCTCTCTCTCAGTGTGCACTATATGTGCCCCATATACATATATATTGACTGAGTATCGAGTAAAAAAGTAAAAAACTATCGTATCTTAACAAGTTCATTACGAGTTATTTTCCAAGGGTAATACCACTAACCATACAGTACATAGATGAGACATTTCATACAAACGACTGTCGCAAGCGAAGTCTGAGATTTGCAGTACCAAGCGTTCGGCTCGGTACAGCAACTGTTCGGCTCATGACGCGGCGCTAGCCGAAGCCGACAGCAACGAAGCAATGGCATTGGTGTGTGTGTTTTATTATACACAACAAATTTTTGATTGTAGGCATTGTCAGTTCTTGGGCTCTTGGGTTTTTGGTTTCTATTTTATTTTGTTTTGCTTCAGCGTATTTGGATGTATGGGTGCACATATATGCTCACGTACATTGTTTAAGTATTGCTGCTGGTAGAACGAAATTTCTCAATTCCCTTAAGATTCTAGGATTTCTGTGCTTGTTACCCTTTACTTTAGCATTTTAAGAGTCGACACGTTTTGAAGACACTTGCCTTATAATATCAGAATAACTCTTGTTTTGTATATGCTCTAGATGATAATTTTGTTTAATATAGAAAATATGAATATATAAGCGGATATGCATATGTAAATATATACATATAATATATTTCATACATAACTCCCATTGGAATAATTGTCCATTAGAGTATTCAGGGTGCAAATTGTGAATAAGCAGATAATTTTCATTTAATATATATATTTGTATATAATTAAGTCGTATAAACATAAAGACTATACAGTTTGTACTATATATACACATATGTATATTTAATTGTATGGTATATCATATAATATATTAATATATATGATCACATACAAAAAAGTTATATGCGCTGAAAAAATTATATATGTATATGTATATCATCCATTATTATGGATATTAATGACATATAAATAGGTATTGAATGGGTCTATACACATTTTAGTGTCATAGCCCAACAATCGTTCCTCGCTTTTTGAAG
>OZ018401.1:24732908-24849212 GCA_963969585.1 Drosophila helvetica | reverse complement strand
GTATATGTAGGAAGTCGATTTAGACATGTAGAAAAGACAGATGTAAAAAACGTATGTAAACAAAAATGGAAATAATATATATAAATCTCCGAAAAGATTGACTTAATTTTTTTTTGTCTTTTTTGGCTAAAACTAAATTTATCCCTTTTGCGAACATGTAATAATGTAATTTATTACAAGTTTACATACATATATACTGACTGAGTACCGGGTATAAAGTAGAGCCGCGGCGGTAGACGCGGCTCACAACGTTTCCCCTCGTTTTAAATTCTTTTTAAAATGTTTAATGAAGACGTACTTAGCCCAAGGTTGATTTTTCAATAAAAAGTGCAATTAATTTTTACCGACAAACTTACCACGTCGATTCTCGGTTTCTCGAATGGTTGACACTGTAACTGATTTTTGCAACCAAAAACGACAAATCCAGAATTGATAAATTCTTCTTCAGAGAAGATGAAACAGTCTATGGGAATCAAACTCGGTGGATGTTTGCCAATTATGTCTGGACGGTGTGCAACGAAAACTCCCTGGACGTCTGGTATAAAAAAATTGAAATTTTGATTGTCCACCCAGATCTCCAGATTTTACGACTCCAGACTTATTTTTGTGGGATTATAATCCAAATAATTATTTGAACTGCAAAGTATATGTCAGCAAGTCTGATAGCATTGACGAGCTCTTGGCAAATATTCGTGCCGAAATATTCGGAACAGCAACCGCTTCCTTGAATTTTTTTTTTAAGTTATAAACATCAAAGGTGCAGCAGTTTGACGAAAACTTGACCTTGATCTGTTTAATGTACCTATCTTAAAACAAAAAGACACCCAAATAAATAATTTTTTGTCGACATTTCGTGAGTTTTCAAGGTAAAAATTTCGGGAAATTATAGCGCAAAAAATTATCAAGTTTGAATTTAAACGCTTAATAATTTCCAGACGGTAAGCTGAAGCTACAAAGTGTTTGGGTCTGATTTATAGCTGCACTTGTTAGCTTTTTAGAACTGCAAAATTTAATACAATCAGATGTTAGATACTTATGTTATGTGAAATCGAGGGGGAACGTTGTGAGCCGAGTCTAAGGCCGCGGATCTACTTTATACCCGGTACTCAGTCAGTATATATGTATGTGAGCTTACGATATACATATGTAATTTATTATATGCTCGCAAAAGGGACAAATTGAATTCTAGACGAAAAAGTAAAAAATATAAATCGAACCTTTTCGGAGATTTTTATATATTAGATGTTTCCATTTTTGTTAACATAGATTTTTGACATCTGCCTTTTCTACATGTCTTTATCTACTTCCTACACATACATACACGGCTGTGTGCGAGAGAGAGAGGGAATGAGTCTGCGCTTGGAAGGCCACTGAAATTTCATTTGTTCCTTCTGGCTATACTAATGATCCGATCTGATCCAGATTCAACATTCTGATAGATATGGTAATTTTCTATGATTCTGCGTTTCTGGTTTTCCCACGCCCTTTGTGGGGGCGTGGCAAAATTTCGAAACAAACTCGTCTCGGTTTGATATTACAGGAGCTTGAATAGAAAGTTTGGTTGATCTAGCTCTTATAGTCTCTGAGATCTAGGCGTCAAAAAATTCGATCAGGCATAGCGCCCACCCCTGTGTGTGAGAGAGAGCGAGAGTAAACGATGCATTTCGAAATGGTTTTCTTCATTGTGGCTATATGTATCATCTGATCTGATCCAGATTCAACACTCTGATAGATATTCTCATTCTCATTCTGCGTTTTTAGTTTTCTCGTATCTTTAAAATTGTGCATGCCACAGATTTTCGTCCTTGGAGTGGGCGGAAGGGGGCGGGGCGAAATTTTTAAATACACTTGTAACAGTGCGATAGGACAGGAGTCTGGATACAAAATTGTGTTCCTCTAGCTTTTATAGTCTTTGAGCTATAGGCGCTAATGAAGACGGACAGACGGACGGACGGACAGACATAGCTATATCGACTCGGCTATTGATGCTGATCAAGAATATATATACACTTTATGGGGTCGGAAACGCTTCCTTCTGGGTGTTACACACATCCATTTTTTCAACAAATCGAATATACCCCTTTACTCTTCGAGTACCGGGTATCAAAAGTCTGGATGCAAAATTTGGTTGCTCTAGCTTTTATAGTCTCTGAGCTAAAGGCGCTAATGAAGGCGGACGGACGAACGGACGGACAGACATAGCTATATCGACTATTGATGCTGATCAACAAAATATATACTTTATGGGGTCGGAAACGCTTCCATCTGGGTGTTGCACACATCCACTTTTGGCACAAATCTTTAATACCCCTATACTCTTCGAGTACCGGGTATAAAAAGAAGCACTACCTCCGAAAAAACCATTGAAATAAAATAACACTTTTTTTTTAAATTTGTCAAGCCCCAAATGGATCAGAAAATGTCTGTTTGGTTCACAGCGGGAAAAAACTGTAAATTTTGTTGACTAGTGTTACTCATACTCTGAGGGACATAGAGTGACACTTACGCTATCTAAACTCTCCTGCTGTTCCTTCGGATCACACGACGTCTCAACGGTGTCGTGGCGGATGTCGCTCGCTACGTTGTCGCTCCCTACATTACGCGAGCGTCGACGCTGGCGCCGCTGCCCAAACTGCAACAGCGGCATGGGCACCGAGCTGGAGCGACGTCGTTGCGATGCGTCACGAAGGTCTTCCAGCTGTTGGTGGGCTTTGGCAACATCGTCGTCGCAAAAAATCTGGCCATAGCTCAGAGCCCCGCCCTTGGACGTGGTGGTAGTTACTAAAGAATTGACTCTGGAATAACTACCAGGTCGCCGAGCGCGGACCGACAACTCCGATGACACCACCAGCTCCTCTGAGGGGAGCTGACGCTGAGGCTCCAGCAACGAGTTCACCGATTCTATAAGGTTCATTTCGATTTGAGAGTCCAGCGTGGATTGCTCCTCCAATTCAGACTCTTCCGCCTCCATACCTGTGGGAGGTGGCTCCTGTGCTGCTTCGTTTTCCTCAGGTGTTCCTATTTGCATGTCTGGAGACACTGACTTGAGTTGCAGCTCTCCATCTGTATCTAAAGACGAATCGCCTGTGGACTGTAATACTTGGGTCCAGCGTTCCCGCGCCCTTCGGCACTTTTCGACACTCAGTCCGCTAACCAGATCAGCCTCATATTGGCGCAGTAGTTCCTGCTCTCTCTTTTTCAAAAGCAGCTCCCGTTTTTGGGGGACAAAAGACACTGTCTCTCGCGAATCTAGTATTATTGAGGCTACCAATTTTGTCTCTTTCACAGCCCCCGGCTCTTGCCCTGGCTCAGGATCTATCGCCTGTTCTTGCTCTGGCTCAGACTCCAGATCTTGCTCTGGTTCAGACTCAAGCTCCTGTTCAGATTCGAACTCTTGCTCTGGGCCAGGCTCTTGTGGTTCCTCTCTGTGGTATTCATCCTTTACTTGTTCGTTAATATGATTGGCCGCCAGTTGGCATTTAACTTCATGAGGTACGATGTGTTCTTCGACTTCCGAATCCTGCTTATCTGTGTCTCTCGACTGTTCCTCCTCGACGACCATCTCTTCGTGGTTTGACTGTTGAGGCGGGCTGTTAGTGCTGTCTGACGAATGTAGGCTGCCGAAGGGTAGGCGATCATAAAGATTGGGCAGCCGTATGTCTTCCAGGATTAGCACACCCCCTCTCTGCACAGGCTGTGTGGCATCCACAATGGCTGAATCAATAAGACCTGCTCCCGACGCGGTTCGTTGCAGCTCCCGTGCCTCCTCCGCAGAGATCACAGCTATATTTGAGGCAATCGAGCAGCTCGTGCTGGAGCTGAGCAAGGGGGATGCAACTCCACTTGTGTATAATTTGGAGTTGGAGACATTATTGCTGTTTCTGCTACAGATGTTAAGTTCTTGGGCCGGTGTATTAGACTTAAGCTTATGTCGAGCTTTTAGCTTAGAGCGTCGCTGATGTCTACGAGATAAATGACGTTTGTTGTTGCTGCTTCCTCTGCTATTGTTACTACTGCTGCTGCTCTTGCTGTTGCTCGTACTGCTGGCGTACCCGCTGTTGAGAAGTAGGGGAGAGGGTCCTCCCCGGGTATCATAGTGAAGAGAAGCGCCGCTGCTGCCGACACTCTCTTCCTCGTCACTAGCTAATGTGGATACAGACGTTGAAGGACTTTCATCTTTCGGCACTACCTGTATTGGTTTGTTGCGCGACTTAAAAAAGCGCTTCTGCCGTTCCTTGATGGGTAAGCTCAGCTGATCAGCCTCAAGCTCCATTTGATCTGGTTCGGGCTCAGCGTATCGATGCATATTTTCCTGATCAGCAATCGGTTTAATAGCTCGATTAGCCTCACCAGCGGCTGCGGCGGTGGCTGCCAATTGTAATTCATCGTCGAAGCCCTTGAATAATTCGTCATTGCAAGCATTGACTTTGGATCTGGTTCGTGCTGCCGACGCTTGTCTCGGCGGGTGAAACTTAATGGCTTCCTTTGAAAGCACTGGCGGCACAAGCCATTCTTCTATATCCACAGTGCCTTTGCTATTAGAGTCATGTCGACTAGTACGACGTCTGTAGCTCAACCTATTTTGTCCAGCTTGTTTCTGCAGGTCTTCCTCTTCTTCAAAGTCGAAGCAGGATGAGGAATTGTTGTGGGCCTTGCAGTTGTCATTTCCATTGCTTCTGTCTCGGGTTAAGGCCTCGTCCTCAATAAAAACGACACTCTCGTTGGAGCTGGCATCGCTGTCCTGAATGATGATTAGTTCGTCACCCGTTTCCAGCTTTCTGTCCACGTCGAACTCTTGCAGCACAAAGTCCCTCCGGTCCTTCTTTGGTATGTTGCGTATTCGCTTTTTGGATGCAACACCTCTATTCTGTTCCGGTTCCTTTTCCCGGTTCTGAACTTTTTCATTAGTTACACTGGGATCGATTGAGCCATCGAAGGGCTCCTCACATTCATCGTCGCACCACTCGGCCATCAGACTTAGCTGAAGCTCCAAAGAGGCCGCAGTGGTGGTTAGCGGCTGCGAATAATTTACTTTTGTTGTCTGCACTGGTGCTGGTGTAATTGGTAATGGCGATGATGAGTCTTCAGCGATAAATTCATTCGCGAGTAGTGAAGCAGCATACTGCAATTTATCATATGTGTTTCCGGAACTACTGGCAACGTTTTCAGAGGTCTTTACTTCTCTGAATGCTAGAGAAGATTTCGAAAATTTGATTTTAGAGACTGCTTTCTTTCGTCGCTTCGCTTTTGGTGCACTACATTGAAGTGAGATTGGATCTCGTACTTGGACTGGAACGGTTGTTGTCATTAGAGTCTTTCTCGATTGGCTGGCCCGCTTGGTCACGACCAAAGCCTGTTCAGCGATACTCGTGGCCACGGTGCGGCGTCTTTCAACAGCGATACAACGTCCGGCACTGCGCCGCGGAATCATTTGTGGCGGTGGCAAGGCTGGCGATGGGGGTCTCCTTTCGGTCAGAGAAAAGCCCTGCTGCCGACGGGTCATGGAGCGTGTGAGGCGGCGCTGCTTTGCCGGAGGCTGCTCAGGGGCAGGCATCGTGGCGCGCAACCTGTTCAAGCGCTGATTACGAGGGTTTCGTCGATTCTGGCTGCTTTGACGCAGGGAAATATCCAGGGGCGAGGACGCCCTGGAGTTGCTATTGTTGTGGGATATGGGTTGTACCATTCGCTCAATGCTTTCCATCGTAATCTGGGCTATAGAGGCCACTCTCCGCTGTGCCTCATCGCCGAGCGAGGCGTCCACCACAATCGAGACGTGGCGCGAGTGGCAACGGAAGTGGTTACTGCTGTCCTGACTACGCCTTCTAAAATGTGGGGGAGAATCGAGTTCATTAGTGGTGTTGGCGCGTCTGGCTGCTCTTGTCTGCCTGCTGGGGCTTTGACTAAGGCTGGTGCTACTGGCGTTTTGGCTGCTGTTGCTGCTAGTGCTGCTGTATTTGCTGAAGGACTCCAGGTGCCCGCGACGGTGGATGAGGAGAACATTCATACTGCTGGTGCGAAAACTACACGTGCTGCACTCGTAGCTGGCCTCTGTAAAACGCTCGGGGACTGGGTCAGCAGTGCGCGCAATGTCCATAATACGGAAAGTGGACTCCTGCATAGGGAAAGCATTAGAAATTATTTTAAAACGCATCCAACCTACTTACTTGCTTGGGCGTCGAAGACGGCCCGTTGGAGCTGCGAGTACTGTTGCTCTGGCTATTACTGCTGCTCGAAAGGAGCGCCTTGATCAGGCTGTCCGGTCGTGAAACGGCGGTTGCACTTAACCGTTGATGATGGTTACGGGACTCTGCCAGCGCGACATCATCATTAAACTTGACCCTCATTTCCGTGCTTATTGCTTCGGCTTTTCCTGCAAATAGAATTGAGAGTTAAAAGAGAGTAGCAGTGATACATGATTATTTATTATACTCGGTACTCGAAGAGTTTAGGGATATTTGGCCGTTGATATTCAATGACTGCACCATCAAGTGGGACACCAGCCGAATGCTGTTACGCGCGAATCCCAGGCCGGAACACAGCCCACTTCCCACCCAACCGACCAAGGGGCGCTGCCGCATGAAGCGCGACTCGTTAACCGAACCGATCGCGATCATGCAGGAAAGATAGTTACTAGACTAATATTCGAGTAAAATTAGAACTAATCTTACTAAAGGAACTAAGCATGCATTTAAAACATAATACATTTACAATTTTCAATTACGAGAAAGGTATGTGAGTATTAGTGATTTTAGAGGAGGAAGGGAATTAGTAGAAGATATGATATGGTAGAGGGAATTATAATCCGAGCATAAAACACTGAAAGGTTCATGCAAGGAATAATTCGATCTACAAATCGGAAGGAACAACGGAATATAGTTTCTAGTGTTTCTAACAAGAATAGTGAAGTTTATGCGGCTCAAAAAGCCAGGGCTATCTACGTCACCCTTGATCAAGTTGTGCACAAAAATCACACCAAGCATTTTTCTAGGATCAGCAAAGGATAAAACGTTTATTAAAATCAATCTATTAGACTGCAGCTCAGAAAATTTTCACTTGGGATCTAATAGAACACCAAGATCATCAACTAGGGTAATTCTCTCAATAGAACCCCCGCCTAGAGTGTAAGGAGCCAGAAAGGCGCTAGAGCGATTAAATGTCATTACTCTACAAATCGAATTAAGTTGTAACAAATTTGCACAACACCATGACTGAAAGATATTAAGATCGTATTGCAGCCTGGATTGAAATAAACTTTGCTTGTATTGGATGCACAGCTTAATATTATCCGCATATACAAATATTCGAGAGTATGTTGCTCCAATAAATTCGTGGTTGCTGATCTCCGCCTTATAAATCCATGCTGAGCAGGAGTTACAATTTTCTCAAACACTTAAGGAATAGCGGATAATTTGGATGTATGTACCTCTATAGTTCTTCGCGTCAGACTTACTACCTATCTTATGGAGAGGAATTATAAACGACTCTTTCCATATCGAGGGGGAGCATGAAGGATGTTAATGTTAATGGACAGGCTGAATAGTTTGAGCAACAGTCCACATAGAGACTCGGCGCAGTAACTGAGTATACAGCCGGGAACTCCATCAGGGCCCGGTGAAAACACCGGCTTAACTGTTCGGAGGTCATGAAGCAGCGAGCCTTCATTTAGCAAGGGACTGAAAATGCCGTTCGACCTCGGTAAACCGTATGGGTACGGCTGACCGGAGTAGCTTTCCTGAGTATAGGTTGTTTGAAAAAATTGAACAAAAAGAACGGCAATTGCCTAATCATTTATTTATTTATTTTATTTATTTAATCTCTGGTTGCGCGGTAATTACAAATTACCACTAACCACTAGAGTACTAGCTATAGCTACTGAGCCTTAAGCTAGGTACAACTACTATTTAAAGAGTGTCTTGAGTTACATACATTATGGTTTCAGATGGAGTGAATGTAGATAGGATATTGTTGTTAGTTGGGGATAGGGCGTCGATCGGGTTTGGGGGGAGGTACATCTTTCTCTGGGTTGTGTAGAGTGGGCACTCTTCGATTATGTGCCGCACTGTTATATTTTTGTTACACCGCCCACATTCAGGGGGTGTTCGTTTGTTGAAGATAAATTCGTGTGTGTATTTCGTATGTCCTAATCTTAGTCCATGGAATTTTATCATATCCCGTCTGTCGATGTGTTTGTTTCGAATATTTTTAGGGAATTTAGGGCTTCTTTCGCAGCTGAGTCAGCTGTAATGTTTCCAGTTATATCAGAGTAGCCTGGAATCCACATCAGTATTATTTTTGGGTGCTGGAGGTTAAGAATGTCCCGTATTTGGGTCGTATAATAATTTTGGTTGTTTATGTTCGTTATCGATTGGGCGTATTTACAAGCCGCATAAATAGCAGCCAGTTTTGCTGTATATATTGTAGTGTAAGGAGGTAAGAGAGCTGTTTTGATCGAATCCTTTTCTGTTGTGATGCTATAAGAGGCTCCCTGAATTGACTTCGAACCGTCGGTGTATATAAAACTGTAGTTTTGTAACTCCTCTTTGAAGGATAGGAATTTTTATTTAAATAACGTGGGAGGAGTGATGGATTTAGTGGAATAGTGGAACGATAGGTTTATGGAGTCGTTGGAGAATAGCCATTGCGGGGTTTTTAGTTTGGTTGTTCGTTGATGGGGAGAAGATAATTCTTTGTCTTTGCTGATTTTGCGTGCATTGTGTATGATAGAAGGTGTTTTGGGTAATCTTTTGTTTTTATAAATTTTTTGTTGTATGGTTTGGAGTAGAGGGTTGTTCGTGAGGATAAAAGACTTTGCGACCTTTGCTGTGGTGAACTGCAGTCTGCACTCGATAGGCATCAACTCAGCCTTGAATAGGAGGTTGTCAATGGGAGTCGTGCGGAACGCACCGAACACACTCCTTAAGGCTGCATGCTAAAGGGACTTTAGTTTTCTCAGATTAGAGGGCGGGCAGCTGCCGTAAAATGGGAGACAATAGTCTATTTTGGACATAATGAGTGCTTTTAGCGTGTTGGATAGAGTTCTTGTGTGGCAGTTGTATTTTGGATTAGATAGCCATTTTAATATGTTAAGTCTTTTTGAGATTTTGTCTGCCAGGGAGTCTATGTATGTGTTCTTTCCATCCGTATCTATTGGATATTGTTAGGCCAAGGATTTTGATATGCGTGTGAATTGATTGTGAAGTGACATTTTGTTTTTCCGCAAATATGTAGGTGTTTGGATTTGTCAACTGATAGCTTTGCTCCTGAATACTCGCACCAGTTTAGTTTGTCTCTGAACAAGGGGTTTATGTTCACCGTGCTTGTTATACCCGGTACTCGAAGAGTAAAGGGGTATATTAGATTTGTGCAAAAAATGAATGTGTGTAACACCCAGAAGGAAGCGTTTTCGACCCCATAAAGTATATATATTCTTGATCAGCATCAAAAGCCGAGTCGATATAGCTATGTCTGTCTGTCCGTCCGTCTGTCCGTCTTTATTAGCGCCTATAGCTCAAAGACCATAAAAGCTAGAGGAACACAATTTTGTATCCAGACTCCTGTCCTATCGCACTGTTACAAGCGTATTTCAAAATTTCGCCCTGCCCCCTACCGCCCACTCCACGGACGAAAATCTGTGGCATGCACAATTTTAAAGATACGAGAAAACTAAAAACGCAGAATCATAGACACTGACCTTATCTATCAGAGTGTTGAATCTGGATCAGATCGGATAATAAATATAGCCACAATGAAGAAAACCATTTCGAAATTCATCGTTCCCTCTCGCTCTCTCTCACACACAGGGATAGGCGCTATGCCTGATCGAATTTTTTGACGCCTAGTTCTCAGAGACTATAAGAGCTAGAACCACCAAACTTTCTATCCAAGCTCCTGTGATATCAAACCGAGACGAGTTTGTTTTAAAATTTGGCCACGCCCCCTTCCGCCCCTACAAAAGATGAAAATCTACAATTTTGAAGATACGGGAAAACCAAAAACGCAGAATCATAGAAAATGACTATATCTATCAGAGTATTGAATTTGGATCAGATCGGATCATAAATATAGTCAGAAGGAACAAATGAAATTTCAGTGGCCTCCCAAGCGCAGACTGATTCCCTCTCTCTCTCGCACACAGTCGTGTATGTATATGTAGGAAGTAGATAAAAACATGTAGAAATGGCAGATGTAAAAAATGTATGTAAACAAATATGGAAACATCTAATAGATCAAAATCTCCAAAGGTTCGACTTAAATTTTTTTTTTTTTGCTAAAATTAAATTTTTCCCTTTTGCGAACATGTAATAAATTACAACAAGCTCACATACATATATACTGACTGAGTACCGGGTATAAAGTAGAGCCGCGGCGTAGACGCGGCTCACAACGTTCCCCCTCGTTTTCTTGTTAACTTTTTTGACAATTGTAAAGTCATCTGCATATGAATAGAATTGGAAGACTTTTTGGGGCTCTATGGTACGGCAGAGCTTATTGAAGGCTATTAGGAAGAGGATTACCGACAATGGAGAGCCTTGCGGAATCCCATTGTGGAGTGGTTTGTATTCTGAGTACTGACTACTGATTTTGACATTGATTTTACGATTGGTAAGAAACTTTTTGACGTAACTTAGCATCTTGGGCCAATTCTCCATCTATGTAATTCGTCTATTTTGGTGTGTATTCCGATCTTATCATGCGGCTTTTCGAAATCAGGCTAATCACAGACAGATGGCTTCTGGTAGACAGTGCCGTAATACTCTGATAGTCTAACAGGGTTAGGCAATCAGATACCGACATTCCCCTCCGAAAGCCTAGTTGCCGACTATCGAGGAGCTTGCTGCTGTTTGCTAGCCACCATAGTCGGTTTGCTACGATCTTGTCCAGAGTCTTAGCTATTCACGGGTTGAGCGATATCGGTCGGTATGAGTTAACCGATTTTTTGGAGGAGTTAGGTTTGTGTATAGGTAGGATGATACTGTTTTTGAATTGTTGTGGGATGTGACTATTGAGGATGTTGTTGAAAAGTTTTATTAGACGGAGTTACAGAGCGTAGGATAGATTTTTTAACATAGGGTAAGAGATCCGGTCCAGACCGGGTGTCTTACCTGTAAGGCTGTTTAGGGCTGCTTTGAATTCGATGTACTTAATGTCGTCTTCGATCATAAGTGCCTTTGGTAGGATGTCGTAAGTTGACACTGTTGTTTTGATTCTGGTTTTATTGTTCTGAAAGCAGTCACTGAAGGTTATATCGGAAGAGGCTTCCGACCAGTGAGAGGCAAATATTTGGGCTGTATCTTCTTTGTCAACAAAGTTTTAGCTTGCGTCGTTGGGGGAGGGTATGCAGTGGATCTCGTGTTTGAGGTACCTTCCCCAGAAGGTGTTAATGTTCGACCAGATTTTTGCGGGGGATATGCTAGGGTTAATTTCTGCGGTGAAATTTTGTAGGGAGCTTCGCTTTACTATCTTCAATTCTCTTCTAAACATGGCTTTCGATTTTTTAAAATGTATTATATTTTCTGTGTTTGTTCGTTTGTTTACTAGGTTCCATGCTTTGTTCTTGACAGCTTTTAGCTTTTCAAGTCTCTTACTCCACCATGGGACTGTGTGTCTCTTGTTGAATATTGCGTTTGTTTTCACGATATTTGCTGTTTCTTGGTTGACTTGTTTGCTTCTTGGACTTTCCCTGTTGTATCTCTCTGTGAGTGACATGAAGGGAGGCCACTCCGCGGCCTCTAATTTGAATTTGGGTGGATTGCTATGTTTTCCCAATGTCTCGCTTTCGAAGATTTTGATGTGGATTGGGAAGTGATCACTTCCGTAAAGGTCGTCGTCGATTTTCCATGATGTGACGGTCGCAAGGTTAGGGGTGATAAAAGTGAGGTCTACATGAGTCAGAGTATGGTGGGTTGAGAAGTGTGTAGGAGATCCATCGTTTAGGCATATAAGGTTGCATCGTGTGGTGTAGTCGAAAATAGTTTTGCCCTTTTTATTATTTTTAGGGGAGCCCCAGCTTTGATGCCAGCTGTTGAAGTCTCCCGTAATAACTGTGGTAACTGACGGGTTAGCAAACATGTTTTCTAAGTTTTGCAGTTCAAACTTCTTGTCTGGGGGGATGTGTGTGGTTATAATCATTACTTTTTGTTTAGAGTGTAGGATAGCTCCAACTGCTTCAAAGTCTTGCTTTTGTGGTAATGGGTCACCTTGGAGTGAGTTGTGGATTAGCATTGCCACTCCACCGTGTGAATGATTTGATACGTTTTCGTGTAAGATAGAAAAGTTGAGAGGGATGGGGGTATTGTGGAGGGAGTGTAAGTGAGTTTCTTGCAGGCAAATTACTTTTGGTTTATACGTTTTTAGTATTAGCTGGAGCTGATCGTAATTGTTTTTATAGCCGTTACAATTCCACTGGATAATTAATACCATACTTGGTATGGGTACTGAAAGGAAAAATTGAGTGACGTGGGAGAACGTTTTGGAATTTAAGCAAACGGGAAGATTCTATGTAGTTGTTTCTGCAGGTCTGCTTAATGCTAGGTCTTAGTGGTAAATAATAGTATAGTATGTTATTCAAAGACCTTCTTCGGTGTACAGTTGGTTTGTTAATGTGTTATTAGATAACCGGGCAACGTTTGCATTTGGAGTTTTGGTTTTTTCAGACTTATCTTTGGCCTTGAGGTGTTTGGTAACCAGGCTCAGTTTCTGTTTATCCTTACTTTGGCTTCTGAGTACACGGTCGGATACTGGGATTATTTTCGAGCTGGAGGAAGGTTTGTCCGGATGGGAGGTGTTTGAGTCTATATCCATTTCTTCTTGTGCGTTGAGGGAGTGTTGTTGGGGTGAGATGGGCTTGGGATTGCTAGGATGCGTGTTTGATGTGATGTCCCCGTAGTTTGTGATTGGTCTTCTTTGTTGTGTTTTTTGCTTTGGGAATTGTGTGATGGCGGAGTGGGTGTCTGTATGTCTTGGGGCTGATGATGTTGAGCTGCTACTTCAGCGTACGGTGTGGATTGATGGGGGTTCCGTTGGTAGTACATTTTTTTTGCGGTAGTGTAGTTAATTTTTTCGATTGATTTTATTATTGTTATTTCTTTTTGTTTAAGGAACTCGGGGCATTTCGTGTCTAGGGGGCTGTGGTTGCTCTGTACGCTGATGTTGAATTTGCAGTTGCTGCAAAACTTGGGTTTAGCGCATATCTCGTCATCTGCAGGGTGAACTTCGGAGCAGTTTGTACAGATCTTTGCGGATCTGCAGTATTTTGCTGGGTGGCCAATTTTTTGGCAGTTATGGAATTTGAGGGGGTGAGGTGTTTGTGGCCGTACGTTCACTCGTTCATATCCTATCATTATATATTGAGGTAGCGTTGTCGTATCAAATGTGAGAATAATGCCGGTTTCTTGGGATACATTGTATTTGAGCTTGATGATTTTGGAGGCGTCAACGACTTTTTGGGGTCTTAGCTCTTTTTATACCCGGTACTCGAAGAGTAAAGGGGTATATTAGATTTGTGCAAAAAATTAATGTGTGTAACACCCAGAAGGAAGCGTTTCCGACCCCATAAAGTATATATATTCTTGATCAGCATCAATAGCCGAGTCGATATAGCTATGTCTGTCTGTCTGTCTGTCCGTCCGTCCGTCCGTCCGTCCGTCTGTCCGTCTTCATTAGCGCCTATAGCTCAAAGACTATAAAAGCTAGAGGAACAAAATTTTGTATCCAGACTCCTGTCCTATCGCACTGTTACAAGTGTATTTTAAAATTTCGCCGCGCCCCCTTCCGCCCACTCCAAGGACGAAAATCTGTGGCATGCACAATTTTGAAGATACGGGAAACAAAAAACGCAGAATCGTAGAGAATGACAATATCTATCAGAGTGTTGAATCTGGATAAGATCAAATCATAAATATAGCCACAATGAAGAAAACCATTTCGAAATGCATCGTTCCCTCTCGCTCTTTCTCACACACAGGGGTGGGCGCTGTGCCCATTCGTCCAGATGAGCGCCTAGATCTCAGAGACTATAAGAGCTAGAGCAACCAAACTCTCTATCCATGTTCCTGTGATATCACGTCAGTACAAGTGTATTTCAAAATTTTGCCACGCCCCCTTCCGCCCCCACAAAAGACGAAAATCTGTGGCATGCACAATTTTAAAAGTACGAGGAATCTAAAAACGCAGAATCATAGACAATGACCATATCTATCAGAGTTTTGAATCTAAATCAAATCAGATCATAATTATAGCCACAATAAAGAAAACCATTTCGAAATGCATCGTTGTCTCTCGTTCTCTCTCACACACCGGGGTGGGTGCTATAAGAGCTAGATCAACCAAACTTTATATCCAAGCTCCTGTGATATCAAGCCGAGACGATTTTGTTTCAAAATTTGGCCACGCCCCCTTCCGCCCCCACAAAAGATACGGGAAAACCAAAAACACAGAATCATAGAAAATGACCATATCTATCAGAGTATTGAATCTGGATCAGATCGGATCATAAATATAGTCAAAAGGAACAAATGAAATTTCAGTGGCCTTCCAAGCGCAGACTCATTCCCTCTCTCTCTCGCACACAGCCGTGTATGTATATGGAGGAAGTAGATAAAGACATGTAGAAAAGGCAGATGTAAAAAAAGTATGTAAACAATATGGAAACATCTAATATATAAAAATCTCCGAAAAGGTTGACATAATTTTTTTTTGTCTTTTTTGGCTAAAACTAAATTTATCCCTTTTGCGAACATGTAATAATGTAATTTTATTACAAGCTCACATACATATATACTGACTGAGTACCGGGTATAAAGTAGAGCCGCGGCGGTAGACGCGGCTCACAACGTTCCCCCTTGTTTAATCTCGTCTATGTCGATGTTACGCAGGTCATTAAAGTAGATGATCCCTTTGGAGTAGTTAAGTGATTTGTGTTCAATTGCTTGCACAACAAAATCGTGGAATTTGGTTAATTTTTTAAGTCTTGATGCCTGTACTGCTCCTTTTGTTTTGACCAGTAGCGATCCGTCTGATTTTTTTTACGGACTCTACTTCCCCGCCACACTGGAAGTCTGACTTTTTTTATTATGAAGGGGGAGACGTTTTTAAAGGTTTTGTTGTCTGTTCTGTTTATTTTTATATATTTAGGTTCGACGCGATTTGATTTGTCCCACTGTGCGTGGAGTTTTAGGTCCGGTGGTCGCGCTCATTGCGCTCGAGTTTGGGCTGCTGCCCGCTTCACTTCGGTTTGTAAATTTTCACTCAGTGTGTTTTTTATTGTATTTTTATACCCCGTACTCGAAGAGTATAGGGGTATTTTAGATTTTTGCCAAAAGTGGATGTGTGTAACACCCAGAAGGAAGCGTTTCCGATCCCATAAAGTATATATATTCTTGATCAGCATCAATAGCCGAGTCGATATAGCCATGTCTGTCTGTCCATCCGTCCGTCTTCATGAGCGTCTATATCTCAGAGACTATAAAAGCTAGAGCAACACAATTTTGTATCCAGACCCCTGTCCTATCGCACTGTTCCAAGTGTATTTCAAAATTTCGCCCCGACCCCTTCCGCCCACACAAAGGACGAAAATCTGTGGCATGCACAATTTTAAAAGTACGAGGAATCTAAAAACGCAGAATCATAGACAATGACCATATCTATCAGAGTTTTGAATCTAAATCAAATCAGATCATAATTATAGCCACAATAAAGAAAACCATTTCGAAATGCATCGTTGTCTCTCGTTCTCTCTCACACACCGGGGTGGGTGCTATAAGAGCTAGATCAACCAAACTTTGTATCCAAGCTCCTGTGATATCAAGCCGAGACGATTTTGTTTCAAAATTTGGCCACGCCCCCTTCCGCCCCCACAAAAGATACGGGAAAACCAAAAACACAGAATCATAGAAAAGGACCATACCTATCAGAGCGTTGAATCAGAACGGATCATTAGTATAGCCAGAAGGAACAAATGAAATTTAGTGGCCTTCCAAGCGCAGACTCATTCTCTCTCTCTCTCGCACTCAGCCGTGTATGTTTATGTAGGAAGTAGGTGTGGACATGTAGAGAAGGCAGATGTAAAAACCTTATGTAAACCAATATGGAAACTTTCAATAGATACAAATCTCCGAAAGGGTTCGACTTAATTTTTTTTTCCTTTTTTGGCTAAAATTCCATTTGTCCCTTTTGCGAACATGTAATAAATTACATATATCGTAAGCTCACATACATACACTCATGGACAAAATAATAGGTGTGAAATTTTTTTTTTTAAGATATCGATTTAAAGCTATATTAACACAACATTTTATAAAAAGACAATACTTTTTTAATATTGTCACACTGTTATGGTGCGAATTGGGTGAATTCCCCAAATTAATTAGCTTTGGGACAAAATTGTGGATTGTTTTATTGCTTAGACTGCAAATTAGGCTGGTCAATGAAATAGGTGTATGAAGCAAAACATTTACCTGTAGTAAATTAAGATAATCATTTGGTTGCAGAAGGTAAGGTATTAAGAAAATATAACTAAATGGAGACTTAACATCCATTCAAATATGATTAGATGGGCCGTGAGCGCCACTGCAGTGCGGAGGAGAGAAGGCTCATTCGACGACTCCGAGATGAAGGAAAAACGTATAAATCCATTGCCATGTTAATGAAACGATCTCAAAACTGTATAACAAATGCCTTAAAACCGGAAAAAATAGGTGAAACTCGGGGAGCACATAGAAAATCAACACCTAGGACCGACGATCGCATGGTTCAGTTGGTTAAGAGCGACCCATTCAAGACATCCAGGACGATTTCCAATGAAATTGGGAATATTGTTTCATCACGGACCTTTCGGCGACGATTGGCAACAGCAAACCTACCAGGTAGGATTGCTCGCAGGGTTCCCTTGCTTCGGTCGGTAAATTTACAGATGAGGAAAAAGTTTGCATTAGATCGTAGAACCTGGTGCGGACCGGAGGGTGAGAAAAAATGGCGTAATATCGTCTGGAGTGGCGAAACTAAGATAAATTTATTCGGTAATGATGCCAAAAGGAATGTTCTTCGTCCGTAAGGGAAAGAATTTGATTCCAGGTACACATGTAAAACAGTTAAACATGGAGGTGGTAGCCTAATGGTATGGGGCTGCTTTTCATGGAATGGTGTTGGTCCGATTCATCGTATTGACGGAATAATGGACAGATTCGTGTACAAAAATTTATTGGAGACGGTAATGCTACCATACGCCGAGGATAATATGCCACTTTTATGGAAGTTCCAACAGGATAATGACCCGAAGCACGCCTCTCGAGTAGTAAAGGATTGGTTCCGAAAGCAAAATGTGCATGTTCTTGAGTGGCTAAGTCAATCCCCGGACCTCAATCCTATTGAGAATCTCTGGGGTGAACTCAAAAGAGAAGTCGGAAAGACTTTTTGTCAAAATAAAAACCAACTTTGGGATACTGTCCAAAAAGCATGGTACAACATTCCGATTGCAACTTGTCACAAGTTGATATCCTCCATGCCAAGACGAATGGAGAAAATCCTGCAAAATAATGGCGGATATACCGGCTATTAACTGCCATATACTGAAATTAATATAAACCAGGACCAAAACTAGTGAAATATCGATTTAATTTAAACATTTATCTTCGCACACCTATTATTGTGTCCAGCCAAAATTGGCGGATTTAAGGATACATTTAATTTTTTTGTAAATCAATGGGTTTGTGAAACCATTTTTACTTTAAGTTTCAAGACAATTAATATACGTTTTGAAAAAACTTTGATTTGATGGGATTAATGAAGATATGAATTAAAAATACAAAGTTAAGGAAGGAAAAAAAAACACACCTATTATTTTGTCCATGAGTGTATATACTGACTGAGTACCAGGTATAAAGTCACAACGTTCCCCCTCGCTTTTCTTAACTTTTAGTGGATTTTCCAAGGGTGCCCCAAACAGGCCATTTAATTTTTATTTTCAAAATATAATCACTTCAGTGAATTCTTTATTACTTTTTTCTATTCAAAGGAATCAATTTACTTTCTTCATGTACACTGACGTTAATCTAAGACATCTAGCTTTTAATTCTCAAACATAAGTTTGTATAATATGCTTTTAACCAAAAGTTATGAGGCAAAACCGAAACGGGGCCCATAACTGGTATGTTTCCCCTACTTTATGGGGACGGACGCTTTCTTTTTACTGCTAAACAATGCTACACATAACTAATATATCCTACAATCTTTAAGCATCACGTAAAAAAAAATCACGTATTTCAATAAATTTTTCAGCTTTGTGGTTTTCCATACCCTAGTAGTTGTTATAATGATTTTGACCAGATATTTACAATTATAGAAAGAAGCATCTCTGAGTACCTTTATTTCATGTCTATCAAATTCGAAAAAGAATGTTACTAATTTCAATCCAAGAGTTTATATCTCTAAAACCTGCCTACTCAGCCCTTTGTTATTATCCTTTAGTCCTAAGAGAAAACTTAGATGATAAATTGTGGATATAAACCGATATTTTTAATTGTTTTTATAATTTGTGGTTTCGTGTTAACCCGAATTCGAGACATCGGCCTTTAGAGCTTTAGCTCTGTTTGCGGAGTTCCTCTTGTTTTGGAGTCCACCATTCAGGTTTCTTTCGGATTCTGGTTTTACCAGAGGAGCAGAATTTATTTGCCGACTCGCTGCAGGCGTCAGTAAATATTTTTACAAGACAGGTCGTCGCCTCCCGTGAAATCTTTTGAGGGGAGTACTCAGGCAAAATGTGGCCTAGGTGATCTGAGTATCGAGCCCAGTTCGTCCCCCTGAGATTCCAGAATTGTATTTAAAAATTTCGCCACGCCCCCTTTCGCCCCCACAAAAGACGAAAATCTGTGGAAACCACAATTTTTAATATACGAGAAAGCCAAAAATGCAGAATCGTGGAAAATAACAAAATAGAAAGGGTTCGACTTTATTTTTGTCTCTAAATTCCCTTTTTTGAGCCTTGTACTCAGACAAGCAAAATTTTCTTGCGCAACAAAGTTGCCTATATTTTGCTGTGTGACCAGTGTGACCAGATATGCATGCTCTACGGTTACACTGTTTTGTGTTTCTTTACAAATAAAATCAGTTGGAAATTCAAATTTTCTCAGAAAGAAAGCCGGAATGTACTCTTTATGAGCTCTATGGCGCTAGAGAACGACAAAGAACATAAATGGCTCAGCAATATTGGATAAATCAGTATCTATTAAATTATAAATAAATAAAATGAGTATCGTTTATAAAATTGATAAAAAACAATATCCATATAATCGGCTTTAATGAGATTCAATTTGTTTTTATTATTGCGAATTTCTAGCCTGTCTTTTTGATGTCGTTATACGAGTGTCGATGGCGACAGAATATAGAATAATTCTATCTTTCAGTCAAGCCCAGCAAATACAACCTTTTCTTTTCTAGTATATATCGTTGCCTTTCCAGTATTAATCGGTTATTTATTTTGCTTGTCTGAGTACTCATTTGCAAAATTCTTGCGCAAGAATTACAGGCATGCATTTTTATAGTTTCCATACGAATATCATCCCTGATTCTTGCGCAATAACATTTTGCTCGTCTGAGTACTAGGCTTTGGCAATTATTTAATTTTTTGCGAACATAAATACATAAATCGTAGGCTCACATACATATATGCTGCTTGAGTACCGGGTATAAAGTAGAGCCGCGGCCCTAGCCGCGGCTCACACCTTTCCCTCTCATTTATAAAATAATATCGAGACAAAAAAGTTTATGGAAATGTGTTTTTATTGACTTTTAGATTTTAAGCCTCGGTTGACCATTCCGCGGAAATGCCCACAAGTAATATCGGGACAAAACTTAATGGAAATCAGTTTTTATCGACTTTTAATGTTTTTTGGCATAGTAGACCTTTTGACGTAACATATAAACCTTAATAGGTCAGGACGCTAGAAACTTCTTCGCAATTTTAATATACGATTCTGTTGTAAAAGACCACTATTTGTGCGGCTACTTACTGATACCACGTTGGATGAACTCCTCCTTTTTGGAGCATTCAAATGGATAAATCAGTTTGTTTGATGTGACTTGCTCGCTGGAAAGAGAAAACCGAAAAACCGTCAGAACTGCAATCGAATACGTGCGGATAAGACTTACTATGTTTTCTCGTTAAAAAACGCAACAACTGCCAAGGGAGGCCGACTGGACTTGACGAATCGAAAGTTCTGAGACAAGGTTACTTCGCCAGGCCACCAGATCTCTGTGTTGTGTATTTTCACCCATACCACATCGCCATCATTATACTGCGGCTCGTTGGGCTCTTCGTTTCGAGAACGTGACATTTTTTTAGATAATGGCGGATTCGTAGTTCTGTGAATAATTTTAATGTGGTTTTTGATTGTAGGAGAGGAGGGTGTCTGTCGGCTTTCTGCCCTTTTCTTCTGTGCAGTCGTCTAGTGGTAGCTCTATGTCCTCTTAGCACGGTTGAGCATCTCCGAAGATACGTGGCACCTGCAATGTAGAACAACACCAAAATGAGGTTTTGATTGCAGACAAAAAAAAAACGTAGTTTTATACTGCCTCATAGATATGTATATATTTAGAATAGTCACTTAAAGTATAACTGTATTACTTAATGTAACGATTAATGTAAACTGTAGCACAATTCAATTAACATTACTTAATTAAATAAATTAAATATAAACATAACCAAAATATATCCGACACAAATTCTGCCGGTATTTTGCTTAGCCGTCTGCTTGAAAATCTTTATTTGCGTGCTAGCCTTTGTGTGACTGTGTGTGTGCGCAAGGGCGTACCCAGGAAAGGGGCAGCATGCTTAGACTAAAAGAAAATTGTTCATTAAATTAATGCTGCTAAGCAAGCTAATAGATCAAATCCTCCATTTACATCTGTATCAATTTATTACCAGTGAGCTATATATTTACCATATATTGACTCTCTAATATGTGCGCTGAAGCAAAGATTTGCAAAGCAAAATAATTGAGCATTTTATTTATCTGCTTATTATCCCAGTGATATTGTAAAATTTAAACTTAATTCAAGCAAAACCTAACATTTCTGCAGCCTGTGATTTGCACGGCATTGAACATGAAATAGATGTGTGGTACTCACTATGCCGAAAAAAAACATTTACGACCTGATTTGCGCATGCAAAGAGTGCGAATTCTGCCCAAAAATTAAAATGGCCTTAGAAATTCTGCTAGCTCTGACATGTACAATAGAGCTGGGAAAACATCTATAGTTGAGATATTCGATATTCTCGAGGTTTTTCAACAAAAAATTCGATAGTATCGTTTCGAACATGTTATAGCCTTTTCCCACACACCAGATTTACGGGGAACGGTGGGATTTCTTGACAAATGTGAAACCTCGATTCCCACAGGCCACCATCCCCCATCCACAATCCATTGAAAACACAGCTGACAATAACAAACAAAAAATGTGTGCTCTACAGTTTTGTGAAAATATACAACAAATATGGAAAATTTAATTATTGCTTCGACTGTTAATCACCAGCAACAAATTTTTCTGCAAATTTTGCAAAAATTGATGGTAGCGTTAGACAAAAATGAGGAATTCGATGAGGAAGAATATAGTCTTCCAAATGTACTTCATTTTAATTAACTTTAGATATAGATTTTTGCAAGTGAGCAAGGGTTCTCTAGGAAGGTGTAACGATTCGACATTATATCAAAAGTCGAGCCTTGCACAACGGATCGATGCGTCGGCAATATTGGAGGAAAAAAACCCAGGAAATTTGCCGAGTGTCGGTACCAGTAATAAGCAAAACATTTTTTAAAAAAATAAAAACATTTGATAAGCTACAATTGTTTTTTTTTTATTTATTCGCCTTCTTCTCCCGAAGAAATTGGAGCATTTCGAATTGAAAATTGAGCATCCGCAATTAAAAAACGTCCTGGCTCCTCGCCATTTGCTGGCGATTGTCCATTTGTCCTCTCCTACAATCATTCATTGTTTACAATTTAACAGTGAATTCCATTTTTCCGCTGTGAATGTAAATTTTTCAGAGTTGTATTTGAAAACATCGGCTAAATATCACATAGAAACGTACGGTTTAGGAACATCCAAAATGGATGGTGAAACTAACTGGAAATTTCGGAACGGCAAAACCTTACGGACCATCCCCGAAATGGATGGGGGATGGTGCATGGTCGTCTGTGAGAATAGGCTATTATTAAATTTATTAAAAACGAGGGGGAACGTTGTGGGCCGCGTCTACGGCCGCGGCTCTACTTTATATCCGGTACTTAGTCAGTATATATGTATGTAAGCTTGTTGTAATTTATTAGATGTTCGCAAAAGGGACAAATTTAATTTTAGCCAAAAAAGAAAAAGAAAACGAGGGGGAATGTTGTGAGCCACGTCTACGGCCGCGGCTCTACTTTATACCCGGCACTCAGTCAGTATTTATGTATGTGAGCTTGTTGTAATTTATTACATGTTCGCAAAAGGGACAAATTTAATTTTAGCCAAAAAAGGAAAAAAAAATTAAGTCGAATCTTTTCGGAGATTTTCAACTATTAGATGTTTCTATATTTTTGTACATACTTTTTTACATCTGTCTTTTTTACATGTCTAAATCTACTTCCTACATACGAATGGCTGCACGAATGAGTCTGCGCTTGGAAGGCCACTAAAATTTCATTTGTTCCTTCTGGCTATACTAATGATCCGATCTGATCCAGATTCAACACTGACCATATCTATCAGAGTGTTGAATCTGGATCAGATCAGATCATAGATCTCAGAGACTATTAGAGCTAGATCAACAAAACTTTCTCTCCAAGCTCCTGTGATATCAAACCAAGACGAGTTTGTTTCAAAGGACAAAAATCTACAATTTTTAAGATACGGAAAAACTAAAAACGCAGAATCATAGAAAATTACCATATCTATCAGAATGTTGAATCTGGTCAGATCGGATCATTAGTGTAGCCAGAAGGAACAAATGAAATCTCAGTGGCCTTCCAAGCGCAGACTCATTAAATGTGTCCCTTTTTCGAACATGTAATAAAATACATATATCGTAAGCTCTCATACATATATACTGACTGAGTACCAGGTATAGAGTAGAGCCGCGGCCGTAGACGCGGCTCACAACGTTTCCCCTCGTTTTTCTTAATTTTTAGTGGATTAAGGGCCTAATACAGGCTATATAATTTTTATTTAAAAAAAATTCAGGGAATTCTTAAAAACTTTTTTCTATTCGAAGGAATCAATTTAGTTTCTTCAGTGACGTTTACCTAAGATATCTAGCTTCTAATTCGTATTTATAAAATATATATATACATATATATATTTGTATTAATATATCCATAAGTTTGTAAAATATGCTCTTGGTCAACAGTTATGAGGCAAAAACGAAACGGGACCCATAACTGGTATGTTTCCCTTATATTTGGAAGCATGCAAAATGCTTCGTCTTCAACTAGAACCTCGTCTTCATACTTGGCATATGACGCATTTGTGCCTATCATTGAAATATTAAATGCGGAAAAATGCAAACTCAACCCAAAACAAGGATAGATTTCCGGATAGGGGAAGTTTAGTTTAAAAAGGGACAGATCTGTCCGGAAAAAGCTGAATTGGCAACACTGACGTAGAGTCACAGACCACAATTAGTTCCCGGAAAAACACTAGACAATGCTTTTCTTCATTTCCATTTTTACCCGCAATGTCCTAGGGCATGGGGACCAGTGACACCACATCGTTTACCGCCGAACTATGGGTACTCTTCTGGTGGTTGACGATATGGGTACCCATCTAATGGATGGTGAAAAGCGTACCCATCTGGTTGGTAGTGAAAAGGGTACTCATCTAGTAGGTGAAGGTGTAGGTACCCATCTAGTAGGTGGTGATGTGGGTACCCATCTAGAAGGTTAATAAAACAAGGAAAATTCTTATAGTTCATTTATTTAATTTTGACTCTGATTTTTTACTAATTTAGATGTTAACATTTTTTTTTACTTCAGCTGACCCAGCTCTACAGTTATTGCATCTATAAATATAAAATACAAATATAAGTAATAAGCACAAAAATGAAAACAAATAAACCTACCAGGCAACACTCCAGAATTTCCATTTCCAATCACGGCAATTTTCAATTCCTCTATATTTTCCATTTCGCTGTCCTCAACTTTTTCTTTTTAACTGGACGACACTGTTTCTGCACTTACAAGAGTTAGTTTATCTGCATATTTCTCCTTTAGTTCCTTCTTGAGCTGATGTTCATACATATGTATATGCCGTTTGCTGTAAATTGTAAAGTTAAGTTAAGTTGTCTTTTTCTTACCTTTGGTTTACAAATTTTATTTTGTATTTTGTATTTTGTCACACTTGTAATTGTAAACTGCAGGCAAAAGCAAAGCAATAGAATGCGCCAGCAGTGGAATGTCTGAAAACATAGAAGAAAACAGAGCAGCGTAGCATCATTTTAAGCTACCTGCTCTCTTCGTTTTTCTTTCCTTTCTTTCAACTACTGGTGAGACGTTGCAGCCTCCCGAACTAGTTCGATGGCTGGTTTGCGGTGGGTTTTAGAGTAGTTTAGAGTAGCCACCATAGGACTACTTTGGGAAGTACCCATAGGTAGTTCGGACAAGGTCAATCGCCACCGCCAGTTCTGCAAGGATGTGAATCAATCTTGCTGGTATTGATTCGCAGTGCGTGGATTCGATTTTTAGTGATTCGTGGTGATTCGAATCTGAGTGAAGGCAGGATTCGTTATGTTCGAACGGATTGAATTGCCACTTCAAGTATCAGTTTACATAGCTGTAATTTTATGAATACTGTGGATTCATGCAGGGCTCTAATTTATGCCCGATACTTGGTCAGAGGGCGCACGATGAGAAGAGTGTATGAAAGGGAGGGACTGAGTAAGCGCGTGGACAGCGTTACGTAGCCACTGAAAGATCATTTGTGGCTTCTGGCTATATAATGATCCGATCTGATTCAGATTCGTCAATGTTTTTATATATGGTTTTCTTTACAATTCTGCATTTTTTTTAAAATGCCACAGATTTGCGTTATTTGTGGGGGCGGAATAGGAATAGGAAATAGGGAATAGGAAAAAATCAGCAAGCAACTGTCTGACGGCTCCTTTCGTCTGGCAAAAGTCAAATCGCATCCCAGCTGGCAGCGCATTATGCTGGCGAAGAGCCCTACAATAGCCTCATTAAATCCATAGTTGGTCCGGTAGAAATTAACTGCAAAAAGTGCATGAGTACTAAGGCTCCTGGCAGGAGGCGTTCTTAAGCCGATGCTGCGGAGTAGGTTTAGGCAATCAATGTTCCCCACTAGTAGATCAAATATACAAATCTGAGCAGCAATGGTTCTCCGATCCTCGAGACAGGAAAGATGCACGAGGCGACATTTGCACTCGTAAGATGCCAACGGCCTGGAAAACTGCAGAAGCTGGAGCGCAAAAGTTCAAATGATCGACGTCTGCTTTAAGAGCGGATGGCCATCTATATAATATGCGGCCTGAAAACTGAATACACACTTGTTGTAAGTAGCAAAATAACATTTGCTAATGTTGAGAGGGAGCGAGTTAAGTCTGCACCAACGAGCAACTCTATCAAGGTCACGCTGAAGACTAAGGCTATCGCCCGACGTTTTGATCGAACGGAAAATTTTAAGGTCATCAGCATAAAGTGGATGCTCTGAAGATTGAATGCAGAGACATATATCATTAATGAATATAGCGATCAGCAGTGGACCAAGTGCACTTCCCTGTGGAAGGCCGGAAGTAGCCAAGTAAGGGTCCGACAGCTTTCCATTCACCATCACAGCATACTCTCGCCGACCAATTGAGCAGGCAGGAATGAATCCCCAAACAGTGAAGCTTGGCTACTAACGCACGGTGGGAGACTTTATCAAAAGCCCCAGCAAAGTCAGTATAGACAACGTCAACTTGGGAGTGTATTTCGTAAGCATGTGTGCAAAAATGACTGAAGGCAATCAGATTGGTTGTCGTCGATCTACCCGGCATAAAAACATGCAAAGTAGGGCTAATATACGACTTCAGGAGGAACGTGACCTTTTTGGCAATGATTCGCTCAAGAAGTTTTGACACATTGGTGAGCTTGGCGATTGGTCTTTAATTGGAAATGCTGTTCTTAGTACCTTTCTTAAAAACGGGCGTAATCGTGTCTTTTTTCCACTTTTCAATCACAAAATGCAACATTGCAGCTGCGAAGCAGGATGGCGGAAATGCCATCTCCGTCAGATTTACTAGAATCTCAAGATCGGCAAATGCATAAAGGGTCCCAATATTGACCACCGAAGGGATGGTGTCCAAGACAACCGAATCACGCCAAACTGCACACGGCTCAAAATTAAAGCTTAAACGAGGTGAGAACGTTGTGAGCCGCGTCTACGGACGCGGCTCTACTTTATACCCAGTACTCAGTCAGTTTATATGTATGTGAGTTTGTTGTAATTTTGTGCATGTTATTAAAAGGGACAACTTTAATTTTAGCCAAAAAAAAAAAAAAAAAATTAAGTCAAACCTTTTCGGAGATTTTTATTTATTAGATTTTTCAATTTTTCCATTTTTAATTACATACGTTTTTTACATCTGTCTTTTCTACATGTCTAAAGAGAGAGAAGGAATGAGTCTGCGCTTGGAAGGCCACTGAAATGTCATTTGTTCCTTCTGGCTATACTAATGATCCAATCTGATCCAGATTCAACACTCTTATAGATATCGTCCATGTCTATGATTCTGCGTTTTTAGATTCCTCATATCATTAAAATTGTGCATTCCACAGATTTTCGTCCTTTGAGTGCTACACTTGTAGCAATGTGATATTACAGGAGTCTGGATAAAAAATTAGGTTGCTCTAGCTTTTACAGTCCCTGAACTATAGGCGCTAATGAAGACGGACGGACAGACAGACATAGCTATATCGACTCGGCTATTGATGCTGATCAAGAATATATATACTTTATGTGGTCGGAAACGCTTCCTTCTGGGTGTTAAACACATCCACTTTTGGCACAAATCTAATTTACCCCTATACTCTTCGAGTACCGGGTATAAAAAGAAGCAAGAAGGTTTCCTTCATAGCTGAAGGAAGAGTGCTCTTTGATCTTTTTGAATTAGCAAAACGCCAGAACGACCTGGATTTGACTTTGAGTCCCCTTTCAACATCGGCAATATACTGGCTATAGAAGAAAAAAAAAACTCACGCTTATGCTGCACAGGTGTTACTATAACGTTAAAAAACGTATTACGTAGATTCTTGTATCTAACCAGACCCTTCGTATACCACGGTAGCCTATAGGAGCCACGCACTATTTTGGAAGCATTTTTATCTACAATATGATTAATGCTATTCAGTAAAATATTATATTAAGTGTCAACACTAGGATGCGAGAGAACAGACGATCAATTAACATCTAGCATGTTATCACGTATGGCACTCAGGCTTGCGTCGGTAAAACAGTACTCAGAATATGGTTCCGCCCAGGGCGTGTACCAATGGAATTTAGCGACGAATACTAAGGGCTTGTGATGCATGTCACATTCTGCAATAGTCAGTATGCAACACGAAACACAACAATCGATATCCGAAATAACAACGAGGGGGAACGTTGTGAGCCGCGTCTACGGCCGCGAACTCGAAGAGTAAAGGGGTATATTAGATTTGTTGAAAAAATGGCTGAGTGTAACACCCAGAAGGAAGCGTTCCCGACCCCATAAAGTATATATATATTTCTGATCAGCTTCAATAGCCGAGTCGATATAGCTATGTTCGTCCGTCTTCATTAGCGCCTATAGCTCAGAGACTATAAAAGCTAGAGGAACACAATTTTGCATCTAGACTCCTGTCCTATCACACTGTTACAAGTGCAATTCAAAATTTCGCCCCGCCCCCTTCCGCCCAATCCAAGGACGAAAATCTCTGGCAAGCACAATTTTAAAGATACGAGAAAACTAAAAACGCAGAATCGTAGAGAATGACAATATCTATCAGAGTGTTGAATCTGGATCAGATCGGATCATAAATATAGCCACAATGAAGAAAACCATTTCGAAATGAATCGTTCCGTCTCGCTCTCTCTCACACACAGGGGTAGGCGCTATGCCTGATCGAATTTTTAGACGCCTAGTTCTCAGAGACTATAAGAGCTAGATCAACCAAACTTTCCATCCATCTCCTGTGATATCCAACCGAGACGAGTTTGTTTCAAAATTTGGCCACGCCCCCCTCCGCCCCCAAAAAGGACGAAAATCTACAATTTTGAAGATACGGGAAAACCAAAAACGCAGAATAATAGAAAATTACCATATCTATCAGAGTATTGAATCTGGATCAGATCAGATCATAAATATAGTCAGAAGGAACAAATGAAATTTCAGTGGCCTTCCAAGCGCAGACTCATTCCCTCTCTCTCTCGCACACAGCCGTGTATGTATATGTAGGAAGTAGATAAAGGCAGATGTAAAAAATGTATGTAAACAAATATGGAAACATCTATAGATAAAAATCTCCGAAAAGGTTCGATTTAATTACTTTTTTCTTTTTTGGCTTAAATTAAATTTGTCCCTTTTGCGAACATGTAATAAATTACAGCAAGCTCACATACATATATACTGACTGAGTACCGGGTATGAAGTAGAGCAGCGGCGGTAGACGCGGCTCAAAACGTTCCCCCTCGTTTATTATAAAAACCAGAAATAGCTTTTATTTTTTATTTTTATAATACAAATAAAATATAAAATTTATTTTTGATTTGTATTATAAAAATCACAAAATGATCTTTATTTATTATTTCGGCCTTAAACTTGTCTCGATTTGATATCATAGGAGCTTGGATAGAAAGTTTGGTTGATCTAGCTCTTATAGTCTCTGAGATCTAGACGTCAAAAAATTCGATCAGGCATAGCGCCCACCCCGGTGTGTGAGAGAGAGCGAGAGGAAATGATGTATTTCGAAATGGTTTTCTTCATTGTGGCTATATTTATGATCTGATCTGATCCAGATTCAACACTGTACTAGATATTGTCATTGTCTATGATTCTGCGTTTTTAGTTTTCTCGTATCTTCAAAATTGTGCATGCCACAGATTTTCATTCTTTTAGTGGGCGAAAGGGGGCGGGGCGAAATTTTGAAATACACTTGTAACCGTGTGATAGCACAGGAGTCTGGATACAAAATTTGGTTGCTCTAGCTTTTATAGTCTCTGAGATTAGGCGCTAATGGCGACGGACGGACAAACAGACATAGCTATATCGACTCGGCTATTGATGCTGATCAAGAATATATATACTTTATGGGGTCGGAAACGCTTTCTTCTGGGTGTTACACACATCCACTTTTAGCACAAATCTAATTTACCCCTATACTCTTCGAGTACCGGGTATAAAAACACGAAAAATCGTCCGCGGAGATGCGTCGCTCACAACTGCTGAGACTGAAATGTATGCGGGAAGCAAAGAGAGCGAGAGAGCAATTTAGGCTACCTTGTTTAGTATACCTTGAGCTTACCCCTTCCTTAATCTCTCCTTTGATTCTTAGCTTAGCTGCGTCTGGATCCTGCTTGGCTCGGTTGATTACGGCCGTGTCTTGAGCTTCCTGTCTTGTGGCCGTGCACTCTATTTTTACTACTCGTACACCCGCGCACACACTGGTTATTTTCGAAGTCATTTTAACACTCTCCAGTCAGCTTCCTCGCGGCCCGTGCCAAACCGATTTAGCCGGTCTGCCTCTGCCGGCTTTTCGGTTGCGCTTTTGTCGCGTGCTGTTTGTCGCATGATGAAATAATTATAAGGTGGTCTCGTCGGCAGCCAAAGCTAGCTCGTGTTTGTCCCTTAGCGTCAACGAACGCTTGCTTGTTTACGCGGAAGGTTTTGTGCGGACGATTTTATTCTGAATATCTTAACTCTTACGTAGCAACAAAAAAGTTATCTATTGCAATTTTTGATGCAAGCATGTACCGAATGTCAAATTCAATTTAATTTAATTTAACTACAAATGTAAAAGAAAAATTAATAATGGCTGCGAAAAATGTAATCAACTCTACTGCCGTTGCGTTCACACTCAATATACTATGTGATTTTCACTTCCACTTATTTCTAGCGTATGCTAAGGGACAGCTTTTGCCGATGAACCCACCTTATACTTATTTCATCATGGTTTGTCGCTCCAGCTTAGAGTCCCCGTGCGTGGGCGTTGCACAGAAGGCGCCGATCGGTCCTCGTCACCTCCCGCTCGTTTTCGTGTCCGCTGCTTTTCTCTCCACGGCTGCTGCTGCTCTCTTCTCTGCTGCGGCACTTCAGGGCGCGTCGGTGATCGCTCGTTTTCGGGTCTCTGCTCTGGTGTCACTGGTGCTGCTCTCTGCTTCGTACCTTCGGGTCTCTTGATGCTTGTCGTCGCTGATCTTTTACTCTGCCGCTAGCGCTCTCTGCATTGCCGTCGCTGCTGGCGCTCTCTGCTGTGGGCCTTCGGGTCTCTTGCTGCTTATCGTCGCTGCTCTCTTACTCTAGCCCTTGGTACTGCGTAGTTTTTCTCTCTTTCGTGACCCGTTAATGATTCCTAGTTCTCATTCTTCCTTGCCCACTGCATTTCGCTGGTTCTCTCTTATAAGCAAATAATGATTAAATCGAAGTCTTATAGCCTGTGATGATCCTGCCTTGCATGATGCGTCGTAAAGGAGTACTCCTTTACAATTTCTATGGTAAGCTGGAGACCTAAGCTAACAACTGGCGAATAAACTAAATTTATTCTGTCCACTATAAAGATGTTGTTAAATATTTAGTAAAGTGTCTATTTTTTAGGCAACAAAAAGTGTTGGATCCGGTGTGGCGCCCTTTGAATAATATTGAATATTGAAAAAATAAATTGAATTCCCAAATAGGGAAAAAATTAGATGACACCACTGCAGATATATACAAAATTAAAGTTTATTTATTTATTGACATTACTCAATATTATTCTTTATTAATATTCTATACTACGCCCTAATCAGATAAGAGCGAGCCTTGCCGATCTGTTTACTGGTATGGGTGCCTTGGCTTCTTTCTTCGCTTCCTTGGCCGTTTTTTTCGCTTCACGCTTATATGCTTTATTTTTCAATTCATTCAGCACGCTTTGGGAGCATTGCACTTTTTATTAGCTTACGTCCGCGAGTCGATGGTTTCTTTGGAGTGGAACTTTGCAAGGGACCAACCTCATTTAAAATGGAAGAGTTGGAGACTAAACTGCCGGGTTGCTTGTCGTTTTTAATCTGGCTCACAGTCCCGTTCCGTCCATATTTTACATCTTCAAGGCCGAATTTTTATACACGGTACTCGAAGAGTAAAGGGGTATATTCGATTTTTTGACAAAATGGATGTGTGTAACACCCAGAAGGAAGCGTTTCCGACCCCATAAAGTATATATATTCTTGATCAGCATCAATAGCCGAGTCGATATAGCTATGTCTGTCCGTCTGTCCGTCCGTCCGTCTTCATTAGCGCCTATAGCTCAGAGACTATAAAAGCTAGAGGAACACAATTTTGTATCCAGACTCCTGTCCTATCACACTGTTACAAGTGTATTTCAAAATTTCGTCCCGCCCTCTTCCGCCCACTCCAAGGACGAAGATCTGTGGCATGCACAATTTTAAAGATACGAGAAAACTAAAGACGCAGAATGAGAATGAGCATATCTATCAGAGTGTTGAATCTGGATTAGATTGGATCATAAATATAGCCACTATGAAGAAAACCATTTCGGAATGCATCGTTCCCTCTCACTCTGTCTCACACACCGGGTTGGGTGCTGTGCCCATTCGTCCAGATGAGCGCCTAGATCTCAGAGACTATAAGAGCTAGATCAACCAAAGTCTCTATCCATGCTCCTGTGATACCACTGCAGTACACGTGTATTTCAAAATTTTGCCACGCTCCCTTCCGCCCCCACGAAAGATGAAAATCTACAATTTTGAAGATACGGGATCAGATCGGATCATAAATATAGTCAGAAGGAACAAATGAAATTTCAGTGGCCTTCCAAGCGCAGACTCATTCCCTCTCTCTCTCGCACACAGCCGTGTATGTATATGTAGGAAGTAGATAAAGACATGTAGAAAAGGCAGATGTAAAAAATGTATGTAAACAAATATGGAAACATCAAATAGATCAAAATCTCCGAAAAGGTTCGACTTAATTTGTTTTTTTCTTATTTGGCTAAAATTAAATTTGTATACTGACGGAGTACCAGATATAAAGTAGAGCCGCGGCGGTAGACGCGGCTCACAACGTTACCCCTCTTTTTTTTTTTTTGGCTAAAATTCAATTTGTCCCTTTTGCGAACATGTAATAAATTACATATGTATGTATATCGTTAGCTCACATACACATATACTGACTGAGTACCGGGTATAAAGTAGAGCCGCGGCGGTAGACGCGGCTCACAACGTTTCCCCTCGTTTTTACATAGTATGTGTCCAAAAAAAACGAGGGGGAATCATTCTCAACGATTCTGCATTTTTAGTTTTCTCGTATCTTTAAAATTGTGCATGCCACAGATTTTCGTCCTTGGAGTGGGCGGAAGGGGGCGGGGCGAAATTTTGAAATACACTTGTAACAGTGCGATAGGACAGGAGTCTGGATACAAAATAGTGTTCCTCTAGCTTTTATGGTCTTTGAGCTATAGGCGCTAATGAAGACGGACGGACGGACAGACGGACGGACAGACAGACATAGCTATATCGACTCGGCTATTGATGCTGATCAAGAATATATATACTTTATGGGGTCGGAAACGCTTCCTTCTGGGTGTTACACACATTAATTTTTTGCACAAATCTAATATACCCCTTTACTCTTCGAGTACCGGGTATAAAAAGTCGAATTTGGAAGTGATTTTAAAACGTCTCAAAAAATGCGGATTACGTACATTGCGTTGGCAGTCGGTACTGAATCACAAAATCTCCATATATGCATTGCACTTACTTATTTTACTGATTGTGTAAAAATGTGTAATACAACTCTCAGGTCGATTTACATGTATGAAAAGTGTTTTTTTTTTTTGAGCAGAATGAATCAGAGGCGTGAATATACCTTTATATAAGCATACGAAAAACTTATATTTATTACACGCACCTCACATTTTTCAGATTTTATACATACATATTCTTTCTGAACAATATTAAGTAGGGGTGGCCTCACCCGAACCAAAGAAAATATAAATAGTAAGATGCACATCTCCATAACAAATTTTTGAGGTAAATTTTGGATGTCTAGAATACATAATGGAATTGAACGAAATAGAGAAAGACACAGATAGTCAGAGAGACAGAGAGCGAACCGCTCTCTTGCCCTATACATGCGGCTGAGATTTAACTGTACGTGTGCACATATGTTAGGCCTGCTTCTTTGGTTTTTGACGACGCCGCTCTCACAGAAAACACCCATTACATCAGAATTCATTGGGGACAAAGACACTATTTGGAGACGCTTTCTCATAATACAAAAAATGAATATTTTGTATATCTATTATATGCTTATTTTGTTTAATGTACTATAAACGAATATAATGAAAAAATACCTATGAAAAAATACATAATCTATGTCATACATGACTGCACATTAAATTAAATGTCTGTAAGGTATTCGTGGGTCGAGTCACCCCACCCCAACTCCCAGAAAATACATTTCTATCTCAAGAAATGTTTTTGTTCCGTAAATTCGGCAGCTCGGCACAAATACGCACACATATGTATGTGCTTGCAGCTCTGTGTGTACTCACACATACAAGCTCATTCTATTTTTAGATCCGTGTGCTCTTATTGCGAGCGAGACAGCGCGTACTTAGGCATATACAGAAATACGGAAAAATTCGGCATACGAAGGTTTGGTCAAAAGTCTGCAACTTATCCGTTTATCCAAAGATTCTTACAATGGTTACCTTAAACGATGCCTCATTAATGAAAATATCTAAAACAAATAACAACAATAATAAACAACATTTTCTTCGAATTTTCCTGAGTTTTCAAAGTAAATATTTCGGAAAAAAATACTGAAAAAATTATAAAATTTTAATTTGAAAGCCTAATAACTTTGAGACGGTAAGCTGCAGCTATAAAGTATTTGGGCCCAATTTTTAGCTGCATTTATCTGCTTTTTAGAATTACAAAGTTCAATACAAGCAGATGTAAGATACTTAAGAAATGTGAAAAAAAGAAGCACTACTTCCGAAAAAACCATGGAAAAAAAACCAGATTTCAATGACTCCTTAAAAAAAAACTAAGCCATTAAAATAAAAACCATAGTTACTTAAAAATTTGCAAATGAGCTGGTGAGGTGGTGAGGTGGCTCAAAGGGGGCCTAGCTGAGGCCACCGGACGGGTCGCAGGTTGCGGATAGCGAACGGACTACCTCGATAGGTAGGTCAGCTGCGAATAAGTGGGCATCCCTATGGAGAGTACCGAAAATAAGCAGTCCCGGACAGCCAGCGGGTGTTCGCGAAGTAGCAACACTGACGATGCGCTTGTGGTGCCGCCTCGTATAAGTAGCTCACACAATCCCATCCCTACACACTACCTACCCACATCCCAGCCCCCACACTCACTTCAACCAGGGCCGGACTAAGGTGTCATTCGACCCGTGCCGAGAGTCAGCCTGGCTGAGGGCCCGGTTTTAAAACTAGCTTAGTCGTAAACGGAGAGCTCAGGGACTTGGCAGCCTCCTGTTCTAAAGATGCCTTATCCGGGCAACGTGAATCTCTGCCCGGACGGACCGTCCTTTCTTTGCAAATCGTGGGATCAAATATGGAAAACAACAAAACCGAGTCTGGCACTCCCCAAAAGTCAACTGGGAGCAATCCCATGCGTGGAAAGGCAGTGGCCCCAAGGCCTGGCCAAACCAGCTCAACAGCAGGAAAGACCTGCTCGGTGGAAGGCGCTGGTACGAACCCGAGGGCGTCCCACCCTGAATCTGGGGTGGGTGGCAAAGCACCTCCCAAAACTAACACCCTGGAAAGGCAGCAAAATATCAGTGCGGCCATCGACAAGTGCCCAAGCCAGGAAGTTCTCGTATGCCGAAAGGAGGGATGCCGGGCAAATACTCCGTCGGCAAAACGCGAGCAAAACAGCAAGCCCATCAGCCAACTGGCTGAATAAGGTAAAGTGGGCCTCGGCAGTGCTCCCAGATTTCACCAAGGAGCAAAAACAGGCGCCACAACCGAAAAGGCAGCGCTCACAGGACCGCTACAAAGCGGTCTAGAGTTCTGCCAAACATATCCTTAGCGCAGTTTGCCAAGGAGAGGACGCTAATCAGCGTCCTTGACAAGGGCAGCGCGGAGGGTAAGATACCTAGGAGCCAGTAGAAGTGGGTGGAAGCGGCATTGGCCGACCGCTGCTTCGAGCTCCTCGAAAATGACCCCGGGCCACCTCCTGTCTGCAAAGAAATGGGGTGGTTCCAGGGCAATATTAAAGTTATTGCCTGTGAAGACGAGCGCTCCGTGAAGCTGTATAAAGCAGCGGTGGCGCAGATCGCAGAGGTCTACACTGGGACGAAGCTCGTCGCAGTAGACTGGAGCGAGGTGCCCAGTAGACCGCTGGCAAGACTATGGGTGCCGGCTACCTTCAAGGAGCCTGAGCGCATCCTCAAAATGCTGCAGAGGTGCAATCCACAACTGCCAACTACAAACTGGAAGGTAGTGAAGGTTGAGACGACGCAGGGACCGATGAACCAGGCTTTGCTCGTACTCAACAAGGAGTCGCTGGCCCCGATAGAGGCAGCTAAGGGCGAGCTGAACTTCGGCTTCAGCTCGGTCACCATAAAGGTGTATAAGTCGGACGCAGCGGCCGAGGCCCGTCCTGTCGACAACCCAGTCGAGCAGGACGTTGCCTCGGAGATCGAAGCACCCGACAACCAGCTGGAGCAGGCTAAAGAAGGCTACTCGTCCGAGGCAGAGCTACTGCTCGATTTTGAGGCAATGTGTTGCGAGGAAGTATCCGACGACTCAGACGCCGACATCACAGTGGTGGGGATTCTGGAAGATGTCTCTGAGACTCCTACAGATAAATCTCCACCACAGTAAAGCAGCATCTGCTTCCCTCATACTCTGCTTGATCGAGAGCGGAGCCGACATAGTCCTAGTCCAGGAGCCTTCATTCTAAACTCTAACCTACTAATCTGTAATCGGGGAAATGACCCTACATTTATAATAAAGAACCGGCAAGAGGTTATCCACCTCACACTAGTGTCTCACAAACTGTCAGACACAGTCAAGAGTTGGAAAGTCCTAGATGAACATTCCTTCTCTGACCACAGGTAAATCGAGATGATACTATCTCTCGAGAGCCCAAAACCCATTGACTACATTAATCCCAGGAAAGCCAACTGGGAAAAATATAGTAAAGAAATGGAAAAACTTCCCTTCGAAGTACCAGTATGCCCGAACACAGAGGACGACTAAAACCGTCTAGTGGAAAGGCTCACTGAAGCATGCAACCAAGCCTTGACGGCAGCATGCCCCCCAAACAGACATAAGGGAAAAAAAAAACCCCCCTGGTGGTCAAAACAAATAGATATCCTACGGAAAAGCTGCAGGACTCTCTTCAACAAAGCCAAAAGCGCTAACGGGGAGGAACACTGGGCAGACTATAAGACCAGTCTGTCCCAATACAAAAAAGAAACAAGGAAGGCAAAAAGAGCCTCTTGGCAAAAATTTGCTCTGAAATCGAAGAAACGTCGGAAGCCGCAAGGCTACGCAAGATCCTCTCCAAAACGACCCCCGCGGTGGGGTACCTTAAAAGAAGTGATGGTACGTGGACTAACTCAAGTAAGGAGTCCCTACACATTCTTCTCGACACTCACTTTCCCGGGTGTACTACCACCGAGCCGGCACGCCTCTCAAGTGAAGGCTCGGCAACTTTGATGACGCACATCCTTACAAAACGGAACATCAGCTGGGCAATAAACAGCTTTCATCCGTTCAAATCTCCAGGCCCGGACCGGATCATTCCGGCCCAACTTCAAAAGGCTGGTGATATGGCCATCAAATGGCTGCAATGTATCTTCAAGAAGATACTAGTGGTGGGAAAAATACCACATGCCTGGCTTAAGGCAAAGATAGTCTGCATTCCCAAAGCGGGAAAAGCCTCAAATTCAACTCCAAAGGACTTCAGACCAATTAGCCTATCGTCCATTCTTCTCAAAACCTTTGAGAGACTTGTCGGGCTACAACTGAGGACAACTATAAGTCCCCAGTTGTTGTCAGGCTCACAACATGCCTACCGAAAAGGAAAATCCACGGAAACGGCACTTCACGCAGTAGTCTCAGTGATGCCATTACGGAAGCGCTGACTGATCTGGCGGTGGACCGTCACTTGGTGATGCTCATCGATCAATTGCTCACATGCAGGACGGTGACATCATCAATGGGATCGTCCACCCAGTCAAGGTATGTCAACAGAGGCACACCGCAAGGTGGTGTCCTGTCTCCTCTTCTATGGAACATAGCAGTCAACAAGATCCTATGTGACCTGGAGGGAGGGGGCTGCAAAGTTGTGACATACGCGGATGACGTTGCGGTTATCTTTTCGGGGAAATACCCGCAAACACTCTGCAACCTAATGACCGCTAAGCTCGCGAAACTGTCTGAATGGACGGAATCTCGAGGTCTGGGAGTTAACCCCTCGAAAACGGAACTTGTGTTATTTACAAATAAATATAAGATTCCGCCTCTCAACCCCCTCTCACTAAACGGTTGCAGGCTCTCCTTCAGCGACAGTGCCAGTTACTTAGGGTTGGTAATTGACAAGAAGCTAAACTGGAACCTGAACACAAAAGACAGATTAAAAATGGCTACGATAGCCCTCTATACATGCAAAAACGCTATTGGCTTAAAGTGGGGCATGAACCCAAGCATAGTCCAATGGATATATCTAGTAATAGTTAGACCTATAGTACTCTATGGAGTTACAGTGTGGTGGCCGGCCCTATCAAAAAGAACGATCACCAAACAACTGAGCAAAGTTCAAAGAACTGCTGTCTTAAGCATCAGTGGAGCTCTTCGCACCACACCGAATGATGCGCTAAATGCCATCCTATGCCTCCAGAGCCTCGACCTGGTAGGAAAAGAGCGTGCAGAAATGGCAGCAATACGTCTGAGAGACTCTGACCAATGGGCTCCACAGCTCATGGGTCACTCATCAATACTGAATAGCGGTACCGTTCCCACAAAAACGGACTACTGCGTCCCAAGGAAACACACAGACACCCCCTTCAATATAATCATCCCCAAAAGAGACGAAAGGCTCGAGGGACATCCAGGCCCACAAAGGGCCATGAACATCTTCACAGATGGATCGAAGCTGGATAACAAAGTCGGAGGAGGAATCTCCGAACAGCTAAACATACGGCACTCCTTCAGGCTTCCAGATCACTGCAGCATCTTCCAGGCGGAGGTCATTGCAAGCAGGGAAGCACACACAATCGCTAAGCGCGATTTCCTCGAGCTCGGCCACCGTGGCAGACTGCCGCAAATCTCTTCACGAGATGGCTCAGCAAATTGCTATCAACCTTATATGTGTCCCGGGACATCGGGACATCGAAGATAACTGCATAGCAGACGAGTTGGCCAGATCTGGCACTACTATCCCCCTCCTTCAAGATAAGAAAGATATTTGTATGCCTATGGCCACCTGTAAACTTATAATAAAAGAGCAATATAAGCGACTAAGAGAAAACATGTGGCAATCGGTACCACGATGTCGAATAACCCGGCAAACATGGCCGACTATAGACAGAAAGCGCACCTCTGAGCTATGCAGGCTCGGCAGAAGAAGGTGTAGCGCAATCATACGCTCCCTTACGGGACACTGGCTAATAGGCACCCACGCAAACAGGCTGGGCGCCCCATATAACGATTTTTGCCGAAGCTGCAGAGATGAGGAAGAAGAAGAGACGGTGAAGCACCTGTTCTGCTCCTGTCCAGCTCTCAGCAGAAGAAGGCTACAATATATAGGCTCGCCCTTCATAGCAGACATTTCAGAAATGTCCACAATCTGTCCCAGGAAGATAGCAAACTTTATAAGAGCAGCCGGATGGGATAACTGCTGACATTAAGGTCTCACGACGCGGAAAGGGGAAAAACTCTCTTGCGGTATCACAACGGGCCGTAATCGGCCTATGTGTGGTGGGCTCCTGGCGAGCCTGGCAACCGCTTCTACCTAACCTAACTGTTGAGCTACTGAGCTTCTTCAGCAGCGTAATTGTCAAATATTTATTTAAACATAATTGGTTGCAATTTAAGTATGTAGATTTATTTGTGTGTGCAAGGCGATTGTTGCGATTAGATGCTATATTCGAGAGCAGTTGGATACAACGACGACGACGATACAATTTACAGTGATCTGCTTGGACGATGAGCCTCCCTCACAGCTCTTGTTGGACGACGAACGAGGCGAGAACGGGCGATGAAGCGATTAAGAGCGTAGAGCGGAGAAAGCAACGCAGCGCTAAGTTCTCTTTATGCTGCCATGGGTCGGCGCTAAGCCGAACACTAACATAACTTAGTTTTTCTCGAAACCATGTTTTTCATCTGAACATCAATCGCAGGGCTATTGGTCCGATTCACTTCAAATAAATTGTACCTTGAAGTAAACGCGGTTTTGTATGACTTAAACTTTTGCGAGCACAGGTCGACGAGAGCCGCCATTTTGAATTGTGGCAATTTCGGAAATTTCTATCAGGCAGGTTACGGGTTTCATTTACTTTTGCGTTTTACTTTTTCTACCAATTCGTTCACTTTTCATTTTAAAGAGCTCACTTTTTCAAATTTTTTTTACCGATAACATAGAATCATAGAAAATGGCCATATCTAGCAGAGTATTGAATCTGGATCAGATCAGATCATAAATATAGTCAGAAGGAACAAATGAAATTTCAGTGGCCTTCCAAGCGCAGACTCATTCCCTCTCTCTCTCGCACACAGCCGTGGATGTATATGTAGGAAGTAGATAAAGACATGTAGAAAAGGCAGATGTAAAAAATGTATGTAAACAAATATGGAAACATCAAATAGATCAAAATCTCCGAAAAGGTTCGACTTAATTTGTTTTTTCTTTTTTGGCTAAAATTAAATTTGTCCCCTTTGCGAACATGTAATAAATTACAACAAGCTCTAATACATATATACTGACTGAGTACCGGGTATAAAGAAGAGCCGCGGCGTTTTTTTTTTTTTAATAATTATCTACATTGGAAATAGTATCGTATAAGCTTCAATTTACTAAAGAATATTTATTTGCCTATTTATTTTTGTATCTCCCATGTCTAATATATGAAATACATATATGGATGGATTAGTTTATGGATCTAATTTTTAGGCTGTTTTTCAACTTTGACTTGACTTTACAAAAAAACCTTATCAAATTTTCCCCGATATGTTTTTTGTAAATATTTATGGAATATTCCTTTTTTGAGGCGTTTGGCTTCTATATCGATTTAAGTAAGGCTACCTCGCACGAGAAACGGCCAAAAACACAATTTTGAATGGGATTTAGCCTTTGCGACAGCCCTTTTTTGCCTGTTTTTTTCATAACCGGTACTCGAAGAGTATAGGGGTATATTAAATTTGCGCTAAAAGTGAATGTGTGTAACACCCAGAAAGGAGCGTTTTCCACCCAATAAAGTATATATATTCTTGATCAGCACCAATAGCCAAGGCGATATAGCCATGTTTGTCTGTCCGTCCGTCTGTCCGTCTTCATGAGCGCCTAGATCTCAGAAACTTTAAAAGCTAGAGCAACCAAACTTTGTATCCGCGCTCATTCCGCCCCTCAAAGGACGAAAATCAATAACATCCCATATTTTAAGATAAGAAAAAACCAAAAACGCAGAATCATGAAAAAACCGTATCTACCAGATTGCCGAATCTGGATCAGGTCGGATCATTATTATAGCCAGAAGGAACAAATGAAATTTCTGTGGCCTTCCAAGCGCTTACTCATTCCCTCTCTCTCTCGCACACAGCCGTATATGTATACGTAGGAAGTAGATGTAGACATTTGAGAAGACAGATGTAAAAAACGTATGTAAATAAAAATGGAAAAATCGAATATATATATACAAATCTTCGACTTAATTTTTTGACATTTTTTTGTCAAAAACGTTCCCCCTCGTTTATATCAATTTTTTTGTCGATAAATAATTTAGTAATCTGGCAGACAAAATCTGTGGCGCCATGTTTGAATGCTGCATAAAAGCCCAAAAACGATTCTTTTACGTCTATATCCACTGACTGTCCACTTTCCGATCTGGGTATTACTGCATAACCTCACAACAATGCTGAGCTGGTCGACCTTCGATATTTCCTGTGTCGTATCTATTACACTAGTCAACACGAAATTTCAGCTGTGACCCAAAATGACTTTTTCTGATAGATTTCGAGATTTAATTTTTTTTTTTTAAGTTTGGTTTTTTTTGATGGTTTAGTTTTCTGTTTTATTATTAATTTTTTAAAATCTGGTTTTTTTTATGGTTTAGTTTTTTTTCTAGTTTTTAAAATCTGGTATTTTTGTCATGTAGTGCTTCTATTTTACACATAACTTAAATATCTTATATCTGGTTGCATAGAACTTTGCAGTTATGTAAATCTGGCAAATGCAGCTATAAATCCGACTCAGACACTTTGGAAGATATTAAGCTTTCAAATTCAAATTTGTTAATTTTTTGCAGTATTTTATTCCGAAATTTCGACTTTAAAAACTCAGGAAAAGTCGAAAAGAAAAATATTTCTTGGGCTAAATTTGGTTTGAGATAGGTACATTATTTAGGTGTCGTTTAAGGTATAATTTGTTAAAATCAATGGATAAACGGCCAAGTTGCAACCTTTTGACCAAACCTTCGTATGCTGAATTTTGCCGTTGAATTTCGGTTCAATTTTGTCGAGTAGTGTTATTAGTGCGAAAAACGGTGACGCTCAAATTTTTTGCAGTATATGATTTTCAAGTGTGGTCCCCTCAATAATTTCGTTTTGGATTGTTGCACTCAGATATCTGGTAGATCCTAAAAAAGGACGATTACAAAAATAAATTTTAGTATGAACAAAATAAATATGAATGAAACATTTCAAAAATACCTGACAATGTCACAGTCAAAAACGATGAACTGGCCCATACTTAGAAGTAAAAAAGTAGTATGATTTTGAAAAAAATCTTTTGTTCTGGTGGCCGTCTTTTGGAAAAAGCCCTGAAGGCTGTAAAGGCCTCACATCAAGAATTTAAATGTTTTCCTTATCAGTTAATATCTTGTTCGTAGTTTCCAAAGTCATTTAAAGATGGATCATTCACATTGTCGAATATTGATGAGGTCGGGGGATCCTTCGCTGTTTCCTATGCCATGCTAATATTGTCGTCGTTAATATGTTCGACGACATCGTCATCGGGAGCGGTATCTTTAGCTATTTTATATTTCGGGCAAAACTACTTGAAGAAGGCTGACAAAAAAATTTGTCAATTTTGGGTAGTTTTAGCATATTCTGTTCTCTTTCCTGGCGTTGTTTATGCTTAAACGCACCACTATGTTTCATTTTTTGGTCCATAATTTTAGTTATTATTTATGAAAAATGAATATGTTACACCAGTTGAAACACGAGACGAAATAAACAAAATCTTCGGCTTTTCCGAATAAGAGGAGGCAACGCAACGTCTGCGTAGAAACAGACAGGTCTCGCTTGTTCTTATTCTTATATGCTAGCTTGACGAATTTTATATACCCTTGAAGTTAAACTACTTATAAATTGATTAAAAATAGGCTGCTAGTTTTTCGTCCATTTATATTATATAGTTCGGATCTGGTTTCGACATAGGATCTCAATACAACACAAATATTTTCCATAAAATTTTTCTTATTTGCAGTCAAACTTCTGCCCAATTTTAATATACTCTTTGCAAGGGTATACAAAATTGCTGCCTTGCTGAACGTCAAGCGGGAAAAAAAATCAATGCAAAAACAAGCAACGAAATTTACAAAAATTATTTTATGAGCTTGAAAGAGAAGAAACGAGCCATACGTCAATCGAAAAGCAAGATATCAAAGCCAACGACGAACATTAGACTAGAATTCAGCATTTAGTTTGTTTTTTTATGTATACTTTTAATCCTTCTTCGTAAGCTATGCGCACACACACATGTACATACTCATGTCCGGCACACGAAAAACGAGCGATATTACACGCAGACATACATTCTTATGTGCATGACAAGTTCGTGCTTGTAGAAGTTTAATTCGAATGGTCCTGACATTTGCAAAAGATATTATGGAAATATCCTCATCTTCCCAGTCCACCCATTCAAAAAACTAACTTCCTCTCTCTTAATCACCTACCAGAATGTTAGAGGCTTGCGTAGTAAGCTCAGCACTCTGTATCGGGATAGCGTCGCATTTGCATCCCATGTATTTGTGTTTACAGAGACCTGGTTAAAACCGGAAATTCTTAGTTCTGAAGTTTTGGCAGGTCGGTACACAACCTTTAGAAATGACCGTTCGTCTCGACGTGCAGGTGGGGTTCTGATTGCAGTGGACTCTAACTTCACGTCGGAACATTTAACAGTCCAGATTCAACAAGAACTGGAATTCCTGTGTATAAAACTGATTCTTCCCGCTTTTTCAGTCTTTATTACATGCTCGTATATTCCACCTTCTTCGGATATCGCAATTTACGAGCAGCACTTGTCCGCTTTAAACGCTGTTTCTTCCTCGCTTTCTGATAAAGATCATATGATAGTTCTTGGGGATTTCTATTTGCCAGGAACTGTTTGGTCTTCGGTAAACGAGTCTAGTAACCTAGTGCCCATGTCACGATATGACTTTATAGACGGCTTACTTGACTTATCCCTGTCTCAAGTCAACCATGTGAAAAATTCCCTGGGTCGATTGCTTGATCTGTGCTTTGTAACGGATCCGACCATAGCGTTGTTAACTCGAGTCCCTGCGCTCACTATACCTGAAGACGCCTACCATCCTACCGTCGAAGTGTCGCTCGATATAGGACCAACCGCATTGGGTCGGTCGGGTAGGCTACCTCAATGTGTCCGCTGCCTTCGTAAAGCCGAGTTCGCGAAGCTTAAGAACCTCATTAGGGATTTTGATTGGTTCGCTTTGTATTTGTGCACTGACGTTACAATAGGCACAAAAATTTTCTACGATGCACTTGAATCACTTTTTGAATCTTGTGTCCCACTTTCCTGTCCTATTAGTTCTGGGAAACCCCCTTGGCTTACCAAAGAGTTATCCAGTCTAAAAAACTTAAAATCAAGACTGTACAACAAATTTCAAGAAGTTGGCTCTCCTTCTTATCTCCCTCGCTATGTAATGGCGTGTATCACACTATGTGTATCTCACTCCAGGTTGCAATCCGATCTTAATAGCTTTCAGTCATGGCGTTGTGCAAATTTGTTATACCTTAATGCTTCGAAATGTAAAGTAATGACATTTAATCGCTCCAGCGCCTTTCTGGCTCCTTACAAACTAGGCGGGGGTTCTCTCGAGATAATTACCCTAGTTGATGATCTTGGTGTTCTTTTAGATCCCAAGTTAAAGTTTTCTAAACACATTTCTACCATGGTAAATAAGGCCATGGGCGTGCTTGGGTCGGCAACTAATTCCTAATTCCTCTTCTTAAATCACTATTACTCACATACCTTTCTCGTAGTTAGAAATTGTAAGTTGAGTACGATAGTTTTAAAGCATGCTTAATTCCTTTTGTAAGATTAGTTCTAATTTTCCTCGAATACTAGTCTAACATCTATTTTTCCTGCATGATCGCGATCGGTTCGGTTAACGAGTCGCCCGTTATGCGGCAGCGCCACTCGGTCGGTTGGGAGGAGGGCTGCGTTTCGGCATGGGATACGCGCGTAACAGCATTCGGCTGGTGTCCCATGGGCTACTTGATGGTGCAGTCATTGCACGTCAACGTCCAAACATAGGCGAACCTATTTCAAACGAGGTTTTGGCGGTGGCACTGTAATGATATGAGCTGAGTTCTGCTACAGGATGGTCACCCAATATACCTGCTTCGTCTCTGACCGGATAAAATCCGAATGTTTGGGGGTCTTCTGGACAGTGAGTTGATAGAGTTTGCTGGGGATTTGTATGGCAATACGTCAATACACGCTGCTCGGGTGACCGAATGCTTCTTTACAGGTCGAACGAGGGGGAACGGTGTGAGCCGCGTCTACCGCCGCGGCTCTTTTTTATACCCGGTACTCAGTCAGTATATATGTATGTGAGCTTGTAATAAATTACATTATTACATGTTCGCAAACGGGATAAATTTAGTTTTAGCCAAAAAAGACAAAAAAATTAAGTCAAGTAGGTACTCGAAGAATAAAGGGGTATATTAGATTTGTTGAAAAAATGGATGTGTGCAACACCCAGAAGGAAGCATTTCCGACCCCATAAAGTATATATATTCTTGATCAGCATCAATAGCCGAGTCGATATAGCTATGTCTGTCTGTCCGTCCGTCCGTCTTCATCAGCGCCTATAGCTCAGAGACTGTAAAAGCTAGAGCAACCTTATTTTGTATCCAGACTCCTGTCCTATCACACTGTTACAAGTGTATTTCAAAATTTCGCCCCGCCCCCTTCCGCCCATTCCAAGGACGAAAATCTGTGGCATGCACAATTACGATGAATCTAAAAACGCAGAATCATAGACAATGAGTATATCTATTAGAGTGTTGAATCTCGATCAGATCGGATAATAAATATAGCCACAATGAAGAAAACCATTTCGAAATGCATCGTTCCCTCTTTCTCACACACAGGGGTGGGCGCTATGTTCGCATGTTCGCAAAAGGGACAAATTTAATTTAAGCCAAAAAAGAAAAAAATATGAAGTCGAACCTTTTCGGAGATTTTTATCTATTAGATGTTTCTATATTTGAAAAACATACGTTTTTTACATCTGTCTTTTAAACATGTCTAAATCTACTTGCTACATATACAAGGCCTACAAGGCCACTGAAATTTCATTTGTTCCTTCTGGCTATACTAATGATCCGATCTGTTCTAGATTCAATGCTCTGATAGATATGGTAATTTTCTATGATTCTGTGTTTTTGATTTTCCCGTATCTTGAAAATTGTGGATTCTACAGATTTTCGTCCTTTGTGTGGGCGGAAGAAGGCGTGGCCAAAATTTGAAATAAACTCGTCTCGGTTTGATATTACAGGAGCTTGGATAGAAAGCTTGGTTGATCTAGCTCTTATAGTCTCTGATATCTAGACGTCAGGAATTTCGATCAGGCATAGCGCCTACCCCGGTGTGTGAGAGAGAGCGAGAGGGAACGATGCATTTCGAAATGGTTTTCTTCATTGTGGCTATATTTATTATCCGATCTGAGCCAGATTCAAGACTCTGATAGATATGGTCGTTGTCTAAGATTCTGCGTTTTTAGATTCCTCGTATCTTTAAAATTGTGCATGCCACAGATTTTCGTCCTTGGAGTGGGCGGAAGGGGGCGGGGCGAAATTTCGAAATGCACTTTTAACAGTGTGATAGGACAGGAGTCTGGATACAAAATTGTGTTGCTCTAGTTTTTATAGTCTCTGAGCTATAGGCGCTAATGAAGACGAACAGACGGACGGACGGGCGGACGGACGGACAGACAGACAGACGGACAGACAGACATAGCTATATCGACTCGGCTATTGATGCTGATCAAGAAAATATATACTTTATGGGGCGGAAACGCTTCCTTCTGGGGGTTACACACATCCATTTTTTCAAAAAATCTAATACACCCCTTTACTCTTCGAGTACCGGTTATAAAAATAATATTTTGTATATCCTTTATATGCTAATTGTGTTTAATGTACTATAAACGAATATAATGAAGGAATGTACCTATGTAAAAATACATAATCTATGGCATCAATGACTTCACATTAGATTAAATGTCTGTAGGGTATTTATAGGTCGAGTCAATATGCAACAAATTTTGAAGTTCTTATGCATGAATTTATGTGTGCTTATACGTGAACTTGTGCAAAGAAGACAAGACAATTTGATACAATTTCTTGAAAAGCGAAAAATGCGGCAGCTCGGCACAAATACGCACGCACATGTGCTTGCAGCTCTGTGTGTACTCACACATGCAAGCTCATTCTATTTGTAGATCCGTGTGCTCTTCTCAGCTTCGTGCGATCTTACAATGGCTATCTTACTATTTATATTGGCTTTGGTACAGACCAGAATCCCATACAGGACCTCTAGGGTATCCTCCCTTACAAAGTGTTTAGGAAAGGAAGCCAATTTGAGATAGCAATGCATCTTAAAATGATAATAGAGCAAGAATTGGTGAACACTTATCCATTCACCCTTAAATCCCTAATCGATTCTATGACATCCCGTCTTAATTCCGTAATACTGAATAAGGGTAGCAATATTACAATATATTATCATTATCATTAATATTATAAAACGAAAAATGAAATATCCACATATGTATATATCTATATTTACCACGAAGACTACTTTTAATTTAAGTTTCTTGTTACATTTAATCGATATTTGTTACCATTTTTTTTTTATGTCTACAAATTATTCTGCAAATAAAGTTACAAACCCTAAATTTCGATAACAGTCTTTGTACTGTTGTAATTTAAAAAAAACCAAAACGAGGGGGAACATTGTGAGCCGCGTTTACGGCCGCGGTTCTACTCTATACCCGGTACTCAGTCAGTTTATATGTATGTGAGCTTACGATATATGTAATTTATTTAATGTTTGCAAAAGGGACAAATTGATTTTTAACCAAAAAAGAACAAAAAAATTAAGTCGTACCCTTTTCATTTTTGTTTGCATTTGTTTTTTACATCTGTCTTCTCTACATTTCCACATCTACATACGTCTTTACTACGACTCATGGAAATGTGTGCGAGAGAGAGGGAATGAGAAAGCGCTTGGAAGGCGTTGCGTGGCCACTGAAATTTCATTTGTTCTTTCTGGCTATAATAATGATCCGACCTGATCCAGATTCGGCAATCTGGTACATACGGTTATTTTCCACGATTCTGCGTTTTTGGTTTTCTCGTATATTAAAAATTGTGGATTTTCGTCCTTTGTGGGGGCGGAAGGGGGCGTGGCAAAATTTTTAAATACACTTTTATTAAAGTGATATCACAGGAGCATGGAGAGAAAGTTTGGTTTCTCTAGCTCTTATAGTCTCTGAGATCTAGGCGTCAAAAAATTCGATCAGGCATAGCGCCTACCCCGGTGTGCGAGAGAGAGCGAGAGGGAACGATGCATTTCGAAATGGTTTTCTTCATTGTGGCTATATTTATGATACGATCTGATCCAGATTCAACACTCTGATAGATATGGTCAATCCCTGTAATTCTGCGTTTTTAGTTTTCTCATATCTTTAAAACAGGGCTCGGCACGGCCCTATCTAATGAGGATAGGAAAAAGTCTCTGCTGCTGCGCTGCCGCTCACGAACAGTATAAAACAGGGCTCGGCACAGCCCTATCTAATGAGGATAGGAAAATGTCTCTGCTGCTGCGCTGCCGCTCACGGACAGTATAAAAAAGCAGCAAGCCTTCGTGTGGCTTCGGCAATGCGACTTCGGCTGTTGCTATCTCGTTTTGTAGACTGCGTGTGCATTAAAATGTTTTCAGTTGCTGCTGAGCCGTGGAGAAGGCAAGACCACGCTGCGCAACTGTTTGATTTAACACTGGGAGAAAATTATGTTCAACGAGAAGTGGGAAAAAAATTATTTTTTTCATCTAAAATATGGATGGCGATGCGCAATGCGTTATATGCTATTATATTGCCTGCAAATGCGATTCATTTGCTATTGAAAGACATTTTAATAATTTGTATTTTATACGACAGTTTCCGCATGAAACATTTGCCATTTAACTACAAATTTTGTCGCAGTGTAAAGCAGCAAAACGATTTCGCCATCAGGAATGTTCGGGTTTTTGCTACACACACAAGCGTGTTGAGTGTATGCGTGCCGAGCACTGCTTTAAAATGTTGCATGCCACAAAATTGGTTGCTCTAGCTTTTATAGTCTATGAGATATAGGCGCTAATGAAGACAGACGGACGGACAGACAGACATAGCTATATCGACTCGTCTATTGGTGCTGATCAAGAATATATATATATATGATTTTACACACATCCGTTTTTTTAACAAATCTAATATACCCCTTTACTCTTCGAGTACCGGGTATAAAAAGTATGCACATATAATTATTTGCATGACGTATGACAGGTACGACGCTTTCGCTCTTGTTGCAGCCTTACAACAAATTCTTAATTTGGAAACTATTTTTGAATCCATTAGAAGAATCCTTAAAGACTATAAATTAATAATATAAAACCCAAAAAAAAATATGTTTACTGGCAAAAAATATGAAGTTACAGGGTTGAAGTTTGCAAGAAACACTTAAATTGACTATTGGAAAAGTGAAGTAAAATTTTTTCGTGGCCGTAGATTTCGTTAGTATCTAAGACGAACACGGCTATATGAATTTTCCCCAAAATATACTTGCAAACTGTAAAATATGCGCCATAGGCCTTCAATAATGGTTTGGCCGAGTTTTTCCTACTACGTAAATTGGCCAGTATACGTGTTAAAACATAATGGATCGTTATTTATAAGTTTGAATATTGACCGATATAGCATCATATGTCTTTATGCCTCATAAGATATGCATCTGTTTTGGGGGGGTCCAGGAAAACAACAATACGAAGGACATCCCTAAATTTGTCAAAGAGTTGTTCGCTGCAAATAAAGTAAGGTCAATGGAATAGCCAAATCGGTCAACCGATCTTAATCCAATTGAGAATTTATTGTGTTATGTAAATAGAGCGGTCTAATTAATAAATAAGTAAACTTTGAGACGCTAACCAATTTTCGGCCAAGCTCTTTAATTGTCTTGTTATTGAGGAGAAATGAAAACTTGTATGGGCACTACTATTATTTTGGACTCAGCTGTACATAGGTGCGCCCGAGGTAGGTGCGTTCGAGACGGTCTATTGAAACAAAAATGTTTGTGGCTCTTTAAAAACTTATCAATTTTGTAAATTGTTTCTTTTGGCTCTTCCGTCTCAAAAGTTTACCGACCCCCTGATCTATAAAAATGTAAAATACCCCTCCATTCTCAGAGAGAAAGGCAAGGAAACGAGCGAAACAGACTTTAGATTGCCGGTTGGTAAATGAAAAATTAAATTTTTTTTTGGCTGTTTGATTAATAAATCGGTATTTATTTTTCAGGTAAATCTTGATAATATATGTGTCATTAAGGTATATCAAACGCACATACACACAGTAGGCAAATTTAGGGAGTGGCTATCGACCAAACATATCGTACTATAGGCTAGTCTATACGGATAAATCGAATTATTATTTCTGGATAACAAGAAGCTACCAAATCAAGATATGGAAAAAAAATATTGTATACAAAATAGACATCGTTGCAAATAGATACACAAATATAGTGTTAGCACCCTTGCAGTAGTAGTTTGAGTTTAAGACTCATTTATGTGCACATATTTTCATACATATGCAGATATAGTATGTAGGTCAGATTCGGCTGTATCCATAATTCACACTTAACATAGCTAGATCGCTTCCTTTTAAATTTTGTATCAATTTTTCGAATCAATTTTAGTTTGCTAACTACGCGTTTAATTAATAATTCCATGTTTAAGTGACTCAATCCGGTTTTTTTTAAATCACCAAGCTCAATGAATCAAACAATTTTGTGTAGCCAGAAACATCGAATAGGTAAACAAACTAAATAAAAAGAGAGCTTAATGCACTAAGCCTATGTACATATCTTTAAAAAGTTAAAGTAAAAAACAGCGATCCATTCAGAGACATGGATAGCAACCCAGATAGTCCACTATACACCATTATCGGTCAACAGAATGTTAAATTAAAAGCACCCGTGGGCACCATGGGCACCGAGAGGACCGTCTTCATGTGTGTTAGTGTGTTGGGGGTATGCGATGAAAAAGTAACTCGTACATGATTCCTGGGCTTGTGTGGGAACGGACATGCCCCCACGAATGACTGATCCTAAAGTGTCTTGGATTTTGAGGGACGCAACAAGTGCAGCCACCGTCGTCATTGGTGAGCTTGGGCATCAACGCGTCCGCCATTACCATTCGTTGCCGTTGCCACATCATCGCCTACAATAAGCACCTTGCCAACGCCATCGGGCGCCACCAGCTCACCGCTTAGACCATCGAGCCCGGGCTCACTCACATCGCCGGGAATCTTGGGCTTAGGACGATGCGTGTCTACCGCGTCAATGGGCAGCTTGATGTGCTCCACCTTGCATCCGTAGGCCACAGGGGTGAGCTTGATGACGGTATGCAGGGGCACATATAGATAGGGCAGCTCATCGGCGGATTTATCCAGAAAGTAAGCGAAGAGGCAGCGAAGAACTGCCTGGTGGGAAACAACCAAGACATTTCCCTGCCGTTCCAGTTCCATGATGACGGGCTCCAGGCGCGCTACTAGATCCTCGTAGCTCTCGCCACGCGGATAGCGATAGGCAAACTTGTTGACATCGCGTGCCTTGAACTCTTCGGGAAAGCGCTCTTTGATCTGCTCGTATGTCATCTCCTCACAGTGGCCGGCATCGATCTCGTTGAGCGCTTTCCAACGCTCTTGGGGCGCTTTCACATCGGCCACCGTTTGGATGGCTCGCTTCATCCACGAGGTCCACACACGCAGCCCATCAATGTGCTGCTGCGAAATGAAAGCGGACAAGGCCCGGCCGTATTGATGACCCCGGCCGCTCAGATTCGAATCGCCACCAATGAGCCCGCTGAGGTTGTGCTCGCTCTCCCCATGGCGCGTCAGATAGATGGTGCGCGGCGTGATGTGTATGTTCATTAGATAGTAAACGATGCGCGACTCCACGTGACCCTCGTTATTATAGACTACCACCTTTTTTCCAGCGTTGTAGACCTTCATAAAGCTGAGATGTGACTCGGTGAACTCATCAATTGGTTGGTACCGCTCCTCGTAGTGCTCGATGCGTTGCAGGAAGTCCCGCACCACCAGCTCGGTGTTCATGTTAAGGTAGTCTGGTGAACTCACTTTCACCTCCAAGATGTTCTGTTCGATAATCTGCGGATCGTCGCAGATCGACTCCACAAAGAATAGACGGAAGCCGTGCTGCTTAACCACAATATCGTAAATAAGCTGTCGCCGGTCCCGGGTTGAATTTGTAGCATCAAACACTGCAATGCTACCCTGACCGCTCAGCAGCCACTCACATGAGTCGTGCAGCGCCTGGTTGGCACACCTGTTCCTGATGGCCATCGCCTCCTCGTTGTCGGCTCGGAAGAACTCGTGCGACTTGTACGCCGTGGTAGCATGGCGACGGTACTCGCCCAGGTTAAACACGCGAGTCGCAATCCCAATCCAGTTGAGGTAGCGCGCCAGCTTCTTTGAGATAAAGGTCTTACCCCTGGCAGGCAGGCCCACCATCGCTATAACATGGGGAGTAGTGCAGTCGGCGATTGTCCGCTCCCCTCGGATAGGGAAAGGCTTCGTCATCACCGTCTCCGAGGTGGGTGGTAGAAGCTTGCGCAGCTCCTCGGACATCACCGACGGGCACACATGAAGCTCGTTCTCTATCGCCATGTCGGCGGTCTTTTTCAGTTGATTCAGTGAGGTGGTGCGAACGCGTAGCGAGGGCGATGTGTTGTAGGGCATGTCCATGATGCTGGTGGCGGTCACTGAGCGTACAAGCTGCTTGATAACAGCGGACCGTATGATACCTGCCGCTGCGCCTAAGTCCTGAGACGAGGATGATGTAGAGGAAGTGGACGAGGCTGATGATGACGAGGCACTTGATGCACAGTTGCACAGATCCGAGTATGAAGAGGAGCGTGCTGCGCAGGTAGGACGGGGGAGGAGGGTATTTTTCTTCTTAATGGAAAGCAATGGCAATGACAATGGCAATGTTCCTAATACGTCCTCGCCGTCGATCACGTCTCCGCGTCCGGTACTGTCTTCTTTATCGTTTTTCTGTTTACTTTCAAAACTTATATGGCAATTGCTGTTGCTTCTGCTGATGATGTTCGTCTCGCTGGCTGAAAGTATTTGGTTAGAAGTTTTTTCTATCAATTGTTGCTTCTGTTGTTGTTGAAGATACGCAGGTTCTCCTGATGTTGATGTGGTTCCTGCTGCTGTTCGTTGTTGGCGTGGCGAGACATGAAATAAGTCGAGGATTTGTACATAAATGTTCAGTTGGATTTACTGATGTTTTTGGTAAAAAAGCTTTCTGCAATTGGTCGTGCTAATGGGATGGATGTGAAGAAAAGTGGGAAGATGATCAAAGGCATTACTCATAAATGTGTGAACATACATACATATGTACACATGTCTTGTACATACATATTTTTATTCACAAGTATTGGTAATGAGGAATATATGTAAGCAAACATGGGAAATTCACTGCGAATGATCTGGGCACACAAAATGTGTTCAAATTAGCATGCGCACACATAAACATATGTATATAAATGCATACATATGTATAAAACCAAACCAAAGCGAGCACACCAACGCACGAACGAGTAAGTGAGTAAGCAAAAGAAAATGACGACAAATGAGAGTAAAACTTAAATACACTATTAAAAAGTGCGGTACGCTCTCTCCGAAGACAGAGCAAACCAACCGATCACACAAATAAACGAAACCCAAAACGAAGCCCAGCAAGCAGCTGAGGTGGCGAACGAATGTCGCCCCTGCGCTGCTATCGATATTTTTCGATGGCATGGCGATGGACAAATGTGTAGGCGATAGATGATCTTCTTGGTTGCCTTTTCTCACACAGAGAACGGTTTGATTTTTTGACAGATGTGAAACCTCGATTCCCATAGGCCACCATCCATTGAAAAACGAGCTGACAACAATAACAAACAAAAAATTTTTAAACAACATATATGGAAAATGTATCAAATGTTTCGACTGTGGTTCAACAGCAACAAATGTTGCTGATGGTGGCATTCGACAGAATGGAAAGCCAAATAAATGAATTTCGATGAGGAAGAATTTTTAGCAGTGCTTAATAATTTTAATGAAATATGCCAAGAAGGGTGTGGATGGTTGTAAGTAAACTGCAATCCAAGTAAAATTGTATGTACAAGACTATGTGTTTAAAGCGGTATGGCACTTTTTGTCTTCGTCATAGTCTTCCAAATGTATTTCATCTAAATTTACTTCAGATATAAATTGACGTATGTGAACATCGAAACTCCAGGAAGGTGCAACGATTCGACAATATATTAAAAGTCGAGACTTGCATAACGGATCGAAGCGTCGGCAATATTTCAGGAATAATCCAAGGAAATTCGCGGAGTGTCGGTACCTGTAATGCTGATCGGGGACTCGGCTTTCAAGTTTTTGAAAAAACGTATTAAGCCATACTCAACCTGAACAGCCCGATCGGAGCAACACTTCTGCTGACTTTAATCAGTCTGCAGAAATAAACAGATCTGCCATTGCAAAACAAATGAAAAATTTAAAACATATTTTTCTTCTTTTATTTATTCGTCTCCTTTTTTCCGAAGAAATTTGAACATTTCTAGCTGATTTATTACAGCTTGATAAAGGGTTCCCAGACATAGTAGTTTTTCGCCTAGGTTGGCCGGGAAACTCGCCTGTCCTGAACCCCATTGAGGACCTATGGCATGCAATGAACCTTAAAGTTGCAGAACAGAGAGCAAAAAAACTCGTTTCAGCTTTAGAAATCGTGTGGTATGATACTTTGGATGAAGAATCCCTTCAGACCTTGGTTGATTCCATGCCATTAAGGATAATGGAGGTTATTCATACCAGAGGACGAGCAACATCGTACTAATATATTATTTTAAGATTCACTAACTGTCATTTCTTCGATAAAAAAATGTATATCTGAGATACAAAAAATCGACTTCTGAAAAAAAATTAATTTAATAACTCATCAAAATATAAATATTTCTCCTTTTTTGTTAAATGGTCAAACATATTTAAAGGATATGTAACTTCCAGATATATAGTTCTTAGCTTTAACCTTGTATATTAATTCAATTGCCTTAATATTAACTAAAATAATAATATTCTTTGTTGTTTAAGCGAACGATTTCATAATTGTATTATTTGTTGGTGTTTCTCTGATCGCTACTGTATAAATAGGGCCGTCGAGACGAGTTTTGTTCCCGACAGGATTTTCGAGACCGGTAAACCGGGCCATATTACATATGGCTACCATTCGATCTACTAGTCGAAAAACAATGCATTGCGAGAAACAAGAAAACATCGAAAGTGAGTAGCAAGGAAGGGATCGCCAAAACTATAGCTGAAAGAGGAACCGAAAGCTAGAGCTGATCTAAAGAAGCTTTCAAAAATTGTATCCGAGTTTCTTTTAGCCAGCTTCAGCTTGACTGGGTGCGCACACTGTCGGCCGAGTTGAAAGATGATCTGATAGCTAAATATGTACATATGTGCCCGTCTGTTGCTAGTAAACTATTCTCCGAGCTAAATAACATTCTCAACGAAATGTTCTATACAGTTTTATTTTATGACTTTAAATCATTAATACAAGCTGTTCTAAAAAAAAATTCTTTGTTTTATAAGATAATCACCAATCCCATATGTGAAATTATATTTCTATGTATAAATGTGTGAGCCTTTTTTATAAAATCAACATCGAACAGCTTATACCGTTTGATCCAACAACTTTATTTTTTTGTGATAAATTGTTCCTCTTGAGCTAAGAATGTCCACTAACGACCCGATTCCAGATCCTGCAATCATAAATGAAAAAAATCTTAATTTTTCCGAATGGGCATAAAAGCTGCAATACGCTTGCCAAAATTAAACCGAAGAATATGGTATGGTATAATTCGAAGCTTCCAGGCCGTGTATTCTATGGATGAAGACCTAAAGTTTTTTTTACTTCTTTTTTACGACCGACAAAAGCAATTTTTTTTGGTTAGCCACCCACCATAAACCCGGAAAACGTACTTTTTTAAAATTGACCAGCTAAACTCAACTTTAGCAGGTTGACTGCTTGGTTGACTATTCCATATATAAATGTGTAGGCCCTTTTTTTTTAATCTACATCTTACAGCTCATAAGCCGACGCATTCGACAGGAGTACATTTACATATTTTTGTAGCCTGGTTTTAAAATCAACATCCAGCTAACACCTGGATTTTTTCGTTAAATGGTTCCTTTTGGGCTAAGGGCCGGTTTTTCGACTTCGGGTTACGGTGCCGGTTATGAAAAGTGAGGATAAAGTTGACCACGTTTTCGTTTTGTCGAGGTCTGGATGACAACCAGAACGAAAAAAACTAATCGAGGTGCTGTAAAGCGCACAAATTTTCCGTACAGCATGAAATGTGCTGTACAGTGCAAAACACAGAAGCTTCGATTATTGCACCAGCTGTTTATGCTTTGTTTACTTTCGTTCGTGATTTGGAAAATGTAGAATGATAAAGTTTGTACGAAAAACTTTTTCTGATGGAGGAGCATATCTTAGTCGATCTATTAGAGAGCGAAAAAAATATATTAGACAATAAGAAAAAATATGCTGCTGTATGGAAAGAGAAAAAGGTAGTGGGATTTTTCTTAAATTAAACGCACTTCTTTTTATCTGGGTTTCATAAATCAGCTGTTTATGTTTATCAATTGTCTCTTCTTCTCCATCTTTTTTTGAAGCCTATAAATTTGCAATCGGGCAGCCGACCGCCGGTTGGAAGTTAACCAGCTGCCAGACGCCGGTTGGAAGTTAACCAGCTGCCAGACGCCGGTTGGAAGTTAACCCTCACATGAGCCTTTGAGAAACCAATATTCGTTATCGGACACTTTAACGTTCCGATTCGTGTTACCCGCAGTCGAGAAACCGGCCCTAAGGATGTCAACTACCAAACCGATTGTCGATCCACCCACTAGAAAAAGGTAACATTTTAATTTTTCCGAATTTTCCATCAGCATGAAAGCTGCATTATGCCTGCCGAAACTTTTTCGTAGAATTTGTTTTGTTTGACAATTTTGTTGTTCGACGCTTACGCATAGGGAATGAGTAGGGAATGTCTCTCGCACACAGCCTTTTTATATATTTATATGTATTTAAGGACGCTAATGTAGACATGTAGATGTACAAAAAAGAAAAATGTAAACAAAAATGGAAATAAATAACATGTAATATGCAAAAATTTCCCAAAGGTCGACTTCATTATACCCGGTACTCGAAGAGTATAGGGGTATATTAGATTTGTTGAAAAAATGGATGTGTGTAACACCCAGAAGGAAGCGTTTCCGACCCCATAACGTATATATATTCTTGATCAGCATCAATAGCCGAGTCGATATAGCTATGTCTGTCTGTCCGTCCGTCCCCTTCCGCCCACACAAAGGACGAAAATCTGTGACATGCACAATTTTGAAGAATCGAGAAAACTAAAAACGCAATCATAGAAAATTTTCTTATTTATCAGAGTTTTGAATCTGGATTAGATTGGATCATTAACATAGCCACAATGAAGAAAACCACTTCGAAATGCATTTTTCCCTCTCGCTCTCTCTCACACGCAACCCCGTCTGCTGTGCCCGCTCGTCTAAATGAGCTCCTAGATCTCAGAGACTATAAGAGCTAGAGCAACAAAACTTTCTATCCATGCTCCTGTGATATCACTTCAATACAAGTGTATTTCGTAATTTTGCCCCGCTCCTTCCGCCCCTCAAAAGACGAAAATCTGTGGACAATTCACAATTTTTAAGATACGAGAAAACCAAAAACGCAGAATCATGGAAAATACCCATATCAACCAGACTGCCGAATCTGGATTAGGTCGGATCATTATTATAGCCAGAAGGAACAACTGAAATTTCAGTGGCTACGCAACACCTTCCAAGAGCAGACTCATTCCCTCTCTCTAGCACACAGCCGTGTATGTGTGTGTAAGGAAATAGATGTGGATGTAGACATGAAGAGAAGACAGATGTAAAAAACTAATGTAAACAAAAATGGAAACATCTAATATATAAAAATCTCCGAAAGGGTTTGACTTAATTTTATTTTTTTGCCAAAATAAAATAAGTACTATATGTATGTAATTTTAGTTTCTTTAAAAAACATTAAAAAAAAATGTTTTCTATAAATCAAAGCAGGGATCGTAAATAAGAGTCATGAGCTCAACAAAATTGAGGCACAAAAAAGCCTCCATGAAGGAGCGGAAAAAAACATATGTTATTTTTGTACGGCTAATTCATAAACATGAACAACTTTTGTTTGCAATTTTTTCAAAAAAATGTTGTATTTGTATTAAAATCAAAATTATGATAAAAATTTAAAATAATTATAATATATAATTGTTCATATAAAAATGAATTCGTAACTTTTATTTTGAAATTTTTATACCGAGGGGGAACGTTGTGAGCCACGTCTAAGGCCGCGGCTCTACTTTATACCAGGTACTCAGTCAGTAAATATGTATGTGCTCTTACGATATTTGTAATTTATTATATATTCGCAAAAGGAACAAATTGAATTTTAGCCAAAAAAGAAAAAACAATATTAAGATTAATAACGAACCCTTTCGGAGATTTTTATAAATGTATTAGCTGTTTCCATTTTTGTTAAAATAAGTTTTTTATATCTGTCTTCTCTACATGCCTACATCTACTTCCGACATACACATACACGGCTGTGTGCGAGAGCGAGAAGGAATGAGTAAGCGCTTGGAAGGCGTTGCGTGGCCACTGAAATTTCATTTGTTTCTTCTGACTATACTAATGATCCGATCTGATCCAGATTAAACACTCTCTATGAGTCTGCGTTCTTGGCTTTCCCGTATCTTAAAAATGATGGATTCCTCAGATTTTCGTCCGTTGTGGGGGCGGAAGGGGCGTGGCCAAATTTTGAAATAAACTCGTCTCGGTTTGATATCACAGGAGCTTGGATGGAAATTTTAGTTGATCTAGCTCTTATAGTCTCTGATTTCTAGGCGACAAAAAATGCGAACGGGCATAGCACCAACACCGTTGTTTGAGAAATAGCGAGAGGGAACGATGCATTTCGCAATGGTTTTCTTCATTGTGGCTATATTTATGATCCGATCTGATCCAGATTCAACACTCTGATAGATAGTTTTCTCGTATCTTTAAGATTGTGCATGTCACAGATTTTCGTCCTTTTTTTTGGGCGGAAGGGGGTGGAGCGAAATTTTGAAATACACTTGTAACAGTGTGATATCACAGGAGTCTGGATAAAAAATTTTATAGTCTCTGAGCTATAGGCACTAATGAAGACGGACAGACGCACGGACAGACAGACATAGCACTATAGACTCGGCTATTGATGCTGATTAAGAATATATATACTTTATGGGGTCGGAAACGTTTTCTTCTGGGTGTTACACACATCCACTTTTAGCACAAATCTAATATACCCCTATACTCTTCGAGTACCGGGTATAAAAACCAAACAAATTCTAAAAATATATAATATTTATGGGGCCTGATGGATTCAGATTTTTTGAACCAAATGGTATCCTTAGTATCCTTATTCTATTGAGAATACGTGGGAGAAAGGATATTTTGATATCCCATGTAGTTCTCGAGATATACTCGATTTGGCGCAACAGTCTGGGATTTTACAATACGATTTTAGTACTACATACAACTTTAAACGCGTTTTTCTCGAAACAACGTTTTCCGACGCCCGGTACATTTTTCAGCTTCGAGGAGTCAACCGATTTCAATGTTTCACCACTTAAATGAGAGCTAATTCAATTTTGGGGGCCGTGACGGAGCATATTTTTTCAAAATATTTTTATAAATATTTTATTTTTAACGTCAAAGTGCAAAAAAGAGCTTGAAACACGCACTTTTTTTTTGGATGGGAGCCAATTGGCTAAACAAAATTTTTTTTCAAATATCGGAATCCGTCAGTGTTCCCCAAATATCATCTTTTTTGAAAATTCGTTTGGTTTTTAAATTTCGTATTACATTTGGAGGCTGTAGAAGGTACCTCCTCGTGGGGTCACCTCGTGCCGGAAGAGGCTTCTTTGCCATTTTGAAAAATATTTTTATAAAAAAATTTAATAAATTACTTCGTTAAATATCCAACAGTACCTGCTAAAAAGTTTTTGCAGAATACTTTATTTTGTGCCGAGATACATTTTTTGAAAAGTAGTACATTTTTGGGCCTTAGAACGGTAACCGCCCTTTAAGGGGAGGTTCTCCTTAATTCGGCCCAAAATATACTGAACTTTGAAAATTTGTTGTGGGATAATGAAAAGACATTGAATCTTCTGGTTTTTATGGTCAATTTGGTTTAATATTTCTTAATAAGTTTATAAAAAAAAAATTTAAAATGGCGGCTGAAAAAAGTCGTCTCTCGTCGACCTCTGGCTCGAAAAAGATGGTCCCCGAACTCTGCAGCCTCTTGTAGTGAAATGAAATAAGCCATAAAATAACTTTATCAAAATTTATGAAATTCTCTATGGCTTGAATCGAATTAGAAAAAAAAAAAAAATAAACATTTAACAAAAATATAGTAACTATAATTTGTATTATTTTGTTTTTCTCACTTTTTTTATTCTTGACCTCGTTTTAAGAATATAAGTTTTTATTTTTTTAGGTTTTTTGTTAATTCGAGCCATTCAAAATTTTACTTCCAAATGCAATTTATTTGAAGAGAATCGGATCAATAGATCATCGCTTGATATAAAAACGGGTATAAAAACAGTCTTAATGTGCATTAGCCGAAGCGTCATTACATAGATTTCCGATTGAAATGTGCTGATCGAAAGTATTAAAGAGGATAAAGTATAACTGTGATTTTATGAACACTATGGAGGATTCATGCAGGGCTCTAGTATGTTTTCGCTGTTACCTGAGCCAAGGAGATAAGTACAGCCGCCGGGAAGAAAGAGATCAACGCGGAATAAATGGTAGAGAATGAAGCTAACACAATGCTGAACGCGGAAACACTAAGCAAATATAATGCCAAATCGAACTCTGAAGCCTAGAGAACGACACTGACGTCAACGACTGCGACTGCGACAATGACGGGGACGGTGACGGCTACAAAAACCAGAAGCGGTGCTGATGTTGACTGCATTAAATATAATGTTATTCAATCCCAATTCAATCGAGCAAGAATATTACAGCTCATATTCGACTATGAGATGCCCTCTGATCAAATCAAATTTATTAATTTGTTTTCGTCTATAAATAAATAAAAAGAATCTCATTTACATATGTATATACATATATGCAGGCAAGCATCGATTTTTCTTGCGGTAAATTTTTCATCTGCCGGATTCAAGTGCTGCAGATATGACCGTTAATCTGAAACTGGACCTCATCTGCACAAGAACTATATACCTTTCCTTGTTCTCTGCGAAAATTGGGGATGTAAATTAAAGGCAACAAGGCGGAGTGATCGTCTCGAGTCTCCTAACCGATTCCAAGTGCAATTAAGCGCTGCCCAGACATCGGGAATGGCAATGCAAACAGACAACCCAGAATGGCGAGAGATTCATAGAATTCCACTTTTTCGTATTTACTTTACGAGATACCGTTTCCCATTATAACAGATTAAAACCGGCTACAGCTACCGCGTGCGTCATCAGTCATCTATCTGACATGGCGAAATACGAAAACATATGTATGCACATTAATATATGTACGTGTGAAACAAGACGGAAGCTATTGGAGCAATTCTGAACTGGTCCAGACACCCCATCCAAGGTAAAATACTTAAAAGGGGGACATCACGCTTGTAGAGCGTGCAATAAATGATGGAGAGGTGAGCAGATCACCAGGTATAGGTATATTGCTTCCTGTAATTGGAACATACATATTCACGCTATTAAAAATTCGAAACAAGCGCAACTTTAAAGAGTCCAACTTTAAGTTAGCGAATCAAACTTCCCCGATAACTATTGGACCATTGTTGGTCGTATTTGTACATGCACTTATGGAAAAATAATAGGTGTGTTTTCTTTTTTAATTTTCTATTCTTAGTACATATCTTCATTAATCTCAACAAATCAAAACTTATATTCAAAAGTATATTAATTGTCTTTAAGCTAAAAATCAAAACTTATATTCAAAACTTATATTAATTGTCTTTAACCTAAACGTAAAAACGGTTTAACAAACCCTTTTATTTACAAAAAAAATTAAATATTTCCTTAAATCCATCAATTTTGGCTGGACACAATAAAAGGTGTAGGAAAATAAATGTTTAAATTAAGTCGATATTTCGGGATCGTCACATAACGCCTGTGGGCCTTATGACATTTACAAGTTTACCAAAAAAGCATTATTACATTATTATTCAATGTCAAAATTTATTTGGGTAAGGACGCAGGCACAAAATTTTAGTCAAAAAAATCGCGCGATTTTTTTTTAATAAAAATGTTTGCCTGCGGCGCTTTTTCTCCTTAATGCATCACAACCAGCAACGCATACATATGCCGCACCTTATAAAACGCCTATCATCAGTACAGAAAAAACCCGTGCGCCCAAATCCTTAAAGTTCTCTTTATACTAATTTAGGATTGAGGGCGGTTAATTAACTGAAATTAATTTATTTATTTACTCGATTTAATATTTTTTAATTTCGATTTTACGAAGAATTTAAAAGATTATTATTACAAAAAAAAAATTTAAAAAAAAATTAATATTTATATATTTATTTGGGCGTTATAGTGTCATAAGGCCTACAAAAGAGTGACATAAGGCCCTGCGGTCGTTATGACACCCAAAAAAGTTTCATAGCGCCCACGGGCTTTATGACACTGGGCGTTATGACATGCACCCCGATATTTCACTAGCTTTGGTCAAGGTATTAGGAAAATATAACTTAATGGGGATTTAACAACCATTAAAATATTATTAGATGGGCCGTGGGCGTCACTGCAGTGCGTAGGAGAGAAGGCTCATTCGACAACTCCGAGATGAAGGAAAAACTTATAAATCCGTTGTTATGTTAATAAAATGATCTCAAAACTTTGTAAAAAATGCCTTAAAACCGGAAGAAAAAGGTAAAACTCGAGGAACACCTAGAATATAATCATCTAGGACCGACAGTCGCATGGTCCAGTTGATTAAACGCGACCCATTCAAGTCTTTCAGGACGATTGCCAATGAAATTGGGAATATCGTTTCATCGCGGACCGTTTGGCGACAACTAGAAATAGCAAATCTACCAGATAGGATTGCTCACAGGGTTCCTTTACTTCGGTCGGCAAATTTACAGATGAGGAAACAATTTTTACTAGATCGTAGAACCTGGTGCGGACCGGAGGGTGGCAAAAAATGGCGTAATATCCTCTGGAGTGACCAAACCAACATACATATATTTTTAATAATTCCGAAAGGAATAATCGTCGTTCGAAAGCCAAAGAATTTGATTCCAGGTACACATGTAAAACTGTGAAACATGGAGGTGGTAGCCTAATGGTATGGGGCTGCTTTTCATGAGATGGTGTTGGTCTGGTTCATCGTTTTGACGGAATAATGGATCGATTTATTCACAAAAATGTATTGGAGATGGTAATGCCGAGAATAATATGCCACTTTTATGGAAGTTCCAGCAGGATAATGACCCGAAGCACGCTTCTCAAGTAGTAAAGGATTGGTTCTGAGAGCAAATGTGGAAGTTCTTGAGTGGCCAAGTCAATCCCATTGAGAATTTTAGGGGTGAACTTAAAAGAGAGGTCGGAAAGACTTTTTGTCAATATAAAAACCAACTTTGGGATATGGTCCAAAATGCACTGTACACTTTCCAATTTGAACTTGTCGCAAGTTAATATCCTCCATGCCAAGGCGAATGGAAAAAATTCTGAAAAATAATGGCGGATATACCGGTTATTTACTGCCATATACTCAATTTAATATAAATAAATTAATTCATTTAAACATTTATATTCGTGCACCTATTATTGTGTCCAGCCAAAATTGACGGATTTCAGGAAGTATTTAATTTTTTTATAAATAAAAGGGTTTGTGAAACCGTTTTTACTTTTTGTTTAAAGACAATAAATATTAGTTTTGAAAAAACTTTGATTTGTTGAAATTAATAAAGACATGTATTAAAAATAAAAAATTTAAAAAAGAAAACAAAAGCACACCTATTATGTTGTCCATGAGGGTATGTATGTGTGCTATGTCTAGTAACTCTATGGTGCAACAATAACATATAAAAACGAGGGGGAACGTTGTGAGCCGCGTCTAAGGCCGCGGCTCTACTTTATACCCGGTACTCAGTCAGTATCTACATATGTATGTGAGCTTACGATATATGTAATTTATTATATGTTCGCAAAGGGGAAAAATTGAATTTTAGCCAAAAAGGAAAAAAAATAAGTCGCTGAAGTTTTTGCAGTTCTGAAAAGCTGATAAATGCAGCTATAAATCGTGTTCAAACACTTTGTAACTGTAGCTTACCAGCTGGAACTAATTAAGATTTCAAATTTGATCATTTTTTGCGGTATTTTTTTCGGAAATTTTGACTTTGAAAACCCAGGACGTCTTTTGAGGCATCGTTGGTAAGAATCTATGTATAAACGTATCAGCTGCAGCCGTTTGACCAAACCTTCGAATGCCGAATTTTGCCGTTAAATTCCGTTAGTCATTCCGTTTAATGGCGAAATTCGGCATACTAAGGTTTGATTAAATGTAGGGCATGCACACCTGGACACATTTGGTCGCTAGTATTTTTATATTTCACATTCTGCCAGCAGAACTTTTGCTGATCTAAGTACTAGGCTTTACTGCAACTTTCAGGATGAATTATAAGTAAACTACGTTACGTATGATTTTGTTGTTGGTGTGTCCTTTTAAGTAAATTCATTGTTATTAATACTCAATAAAAAACACAAAAAAGGGCTGTCGCAGCTGCTAAATCCCATACAAAATCATATTTTGACCGTTTTTTGTGTGAGGTAGCGTCACTTAAATCGATCCAGAAGCCAAATGGGATTGCGAACTTTGGTAGAGGAATATTCAATGAACATATTCATATCAATGAACAACCAATTTGATGAACTTGTTTTTTTAAAGTCAGGTTAAAGCTGAAAAGCATCCCATAAACGAGATCCATATACTAATACATCAATATAGTTCATATATTAGGCATGGGAGATCCCAAAATAAATAGGCAAATAAATATTCTTTAGTAAAATTAAGCTTATAGGATACTATTTTTAGTGTAGATAATTATTAAGACAAAACATTTTTTGACAAGCTGATCGTCCGTCTGACTCGAAACGATTGATCTTTCTTTTATCTGACCATTACATTGAATCAATCCAGTCACAAACAAAGTACAGTGCGGCAAACCGTCAAGCACGGTGGCGGCTCAATCATGGATTGGGGGTGTATGGATAAAAATTGAGTTGGACCCTTGGTATTGATCTATGGAATAATGCGTAAAGAGCAATATCTAAGCATTCTGCAACAAAATCTAGCCGAAGTCATCGCAAATATGGGTCTTGCTGTCTTCATTTTTCAGCATAACAATGACCCGAAGCACACGTCACATTTGGTAAAAAATTGGATTTCCTTGCAAAGATTCCAGTCCATGAAGTGGCCACCGCAATCTCCAGGACATGAACCCCATCGAAAATCTATGGAGAGAAAATCATTCCAAGTGGAATGATGGCGCGGCTCTACTTTATACCCGGTACTCAGTCAGTATATATGTATGTTAGCTTACGATATACATATGGGCATTTCCAGAAAAAGGTCCACCACGACGAAAAAAGCAAAATTTGATAAACAAATGTTTTTTTCTTTTATATTGTTAAAGAAATATTTTAATTAAAACAATATAATGAATTCACAGCATATTTTTGTGTTTGTTGTAAAATATTGGCAAAGAAAGTCACAAATGTATTTTTTTCATTTTTGGCTACTTTTAATGCTGGTTTTGCTTTTCGTTGTAATTTATTACATATTCATGTTATAGTTGCAATCTTCTTTCAAGATATTAGTACCAACAACAAACTAATACGAGAATAGAAAAACAGATAAGGCAAGCATCGACAAACGGTAAATTTATGTGTTTCTTTCCCCCCAAAGAAATTGTCACGTTCGCGAGCCCAAAAATGCATTTTTCTTCAGTGCTTCTCATCCAGTCAAAGGAAGTAGATAAAAATTAATATTTAAAGCAAGTTAATTGCGCTTAACTTAACTAAACAAAATATTTTGTGTTTTCGCACCAGAGAAAGTTTTAATTTCAAATAAAAGTTTGTGGCGTTCGCCATCGTAAGTTAGACATATTAGAACAAAAAAGTTTTGTTTGTTTTGTTTTCCATAAATGCTTAGTTTTTATGCAGATGAGTACAAATAATAATAAACAAGCATCACGACGATATTAAGAAACAATTAACACAGATCCCCCGTCAAACGCCAGAAGTATCTAGATTCTAGACAATGCTGCAATGAGAATTTTAAAATTCAAATAGCTCAAGCACAATATAACAAAAAAAAAAAAATTCCTAATGTTTTTCCGCTTATTAAATAGGTAGTCCTCGTTATTATTGTTTTTCTAAATCAAATTTGATGAAAAATTCCTGTCCCATACTAAGTGGAAATCTTGTCACGTTCGCGATGTCACGTTACAAATGACTAAAAAAACTTGTAAAATAAATAAAATGATGATAACATACCAAAATTATTTCTAAAATGGAAAACTACATTATTTTATGGTTTAAGAGTATTTTCTTTTAAATTACTCGGCACATTTCGCAGACTTTCGCATTTGGCAAGATGAAGTCAAACATGACTTCTCTTTTTCGTCACGTAATTCGAAAAAGACAAGTCTTCAAAGCTTGTCTTTTATAATGAAAATAGTGTTGATTAAATGCATTATAATCGTTAGAAAACATTTTTGAATATGTCAAGTTTTGCCATTTTTTTTTTTCATTGAAAGCCGTACAAATGTCACGTTCGCGATCCTGGAAATACCCATTTATTAGATGCTCGCAAAAGAAAAATTGAATTTTAGCCAAAAAAGAAAAATGAAATTAAGTCGAACCCTTTCGAAGATTTTTATCTGTTATATTTTTCCATATTTTTTTACATAAGTTTTTTACATCTGCGTTTTCTACATGTCTACTTCCTACATATGCATACACGGCTGTGTGGCAGAGAGAGAGGGAATGAGTAAGCTTGGAAGGCCACTGAAATTTCATTTGTTCCTTCTGGCTATACTAATATTTCGATCTGATCCAGATTCAACATTCTAATAGATATGGTCATTTTCTATGATTCTGTGTTTTTGGTTTTCCCGTATCTTCCAAATTGTAGATTTTCGTCCTTTGTGGGGGCGGAAGGGGGCGTGGCAAAATTTTGAAACAAACTCGTCTCGGTTTGATATCACAGGAGCTTGGATAAAAAGTTTGGTTGATCTAGCTCTTATAGTCTCTGAGATATAGACGTCGAAAAATGCGTTCGGGCATAGCGTCCACCCCGGTGTGTGAGAGAGAGCGAGAGGGAACGATGCATTTCGAAATGGTTTTCTTCATTATGGCTATATTTGTGATCCGAATTCAAAAGATATGGTCATTGTCTATGATTCTGCGTTTTTATATTCTTCGTATCTTTAAAATTGTGCATGCCACAGATTTTCGTCCTTTGTGTGGGCGGAAGGGGGCGGGGCGAAATTTTGAAATACACTTGTAACAGTGTGATAGGTCAGAAGTCTGGATACAAAATTTGGTTGCTCTAGCTTTTATAGTCTCTGAGCGATAGGCGCTAATGAAGACGTACGGACATAGCTATATCGACTCAAGTATTGATGCTGATCAAGAATATATATACTTTATGCGGTCGGAAACGCTGGGTGTTACACACATGCACTTTTACAGCGAATCTAATACCCCTTTACTCTTCGAGTACCGGGTAAAAAAATAACCGCAGTGCAAAACTAACATTTGAATTTTTTTACATTTTTTTTTATATATTTCTTCCAGCTTATCAAATGAGTTCAAATTTGTAGAAGATCTTAAGCATGCATAAAGTAGAAGAGAAAATACAGACCGTTGAAGTGAGAACAGTGAACTCGTGATACAATTTTTCTCGTCAGTGTATGTCCGTTACAGTCTTTCTTAGCCCCAATATTACCGTTCCCTTCCTTCTTTTGTGAACTGCTGTGGAGGATTGAGGCTCAATTCAGATTTAGGCTCTCTATCTCTCTCACTCACACTTCCTCGGGCAGATGTAAAGATTTAGATGTAGATATGTAGATAAGACGGATGTAAAAAAATGGGAACAGGTTAAATCTAATAAATAAAAATCTCCCAAACGGTTCAACCGAATATTTCGAAATTATTTTTGACAAAAATTGAATTTTATACTTTTGCGAACAGCGATACAAAATTACGTATAAGATATATTTTATAAATTACATAAATCATAAGCTCAGATATATACTGACTGTGTACCGAGTATAAAGTAGAGGCCCGGCCTTTGCCACGGCTCACAACGTTCTCCCTCATTTTTAACTAAAACGGACATTTATCTTCCTTTAAATTGTAAAATTCCAATACCTGCGGCAGCGCTTGCGGTGCTTAAATCGCTCTAGAAGCCAAACCGCACAATATTGCCGGCTAGGCTTCTAAATGAAATGATCAAAGGAAATTAAACAAAATAAATATACATAACATGGCTTGGAAAATAGATTTTTCGTTAGAACGGTCGATTCATGTGCGTATTCAAATTTTCCAACGTGATCATTAAAAAAATTACTTTTGCTACCTCTTTTCGTCGGAGGCCTCACTGTGCGATATAATCTTCAAATTCACTTAATTTATTTTGATCATTGTTAAGCATTGCCGGATTTTTGGCATTCATGCAGACATCTAATGAGTACATACAGCTGCGTCCAAAATAATAGTAGTGCCCATAAAAGATTTAATTTTTCCTCAATATCATGACTTACTAGCGCTTCCCCGAAAGTTGTTTAATTTGTATAGTAACTTTGCTTAATATAGATTATAATAATGGATAAGAACATAAGATAATTCCTCAACATTTTCAGGAAAAAATTAATATGTAACAATTCTTCAAAAATGACCTGTTCAAAATAATAGTAGTGCATTTTTATAACGGCTGCACTGCGCTTTGGCGTGGAGTTAACAGTATTGTGGTATTTTTCTATTAAAATCGTGCTCCAGGACCTTTGTACAGCGTCCCAAAGTAGATATTTGTATTAAATAGACGGCTCTATTTAGATTACACAATAAATTATCAATTGGGCTAAGATCGGTTGACCGATTCGCCCATTCCATTGACTTTACTTTATTGGCAGCGAACCACTCTTTGTCGAATTCGTAGGTACGGATTTTTGTCCTCCTGGACCCCCCAAAACAGATGCAGATGAGACATAAGGTAGCAGCATATTGTCCAATATTCAAACCTATAAATGACAATCCATTATGTTTTTAACACATATACTGACCAAATTCAGTAGTGGGAAAAACTCGTCCAAACCATACTTGAAGACCCGCCGTATTTTACATCTTTGCAAAGATATTTTGGGGAGAATTCATTTAGCCGTGGTCGTCTTAGATACTAACGAGATCTACGGCCACAAAAAAAAACGAGGGGGAACGTTGTGAGCCGCGTCTACGCCGCGGCTCTACTTTATACCCGGTACTCAGTCAGTATATATGTATGTGAGCTTGTTGTAATTTATTACATGTTCACAAAAGGGAAAAATTTTATTTTAGCCAAAAAAAAAAAAAATTTAAGTCGAACCTTTTCGGAGATTTTGATCTATTAGATTTTTCCATATTTGTTTACATAAATTTTTTACATCTGCCATTTCTACATGTTTTTATCTACTTCCTACATATACACACACGGCTGTGTGCGAGAGAGAGAGGGAATCAGTCTGCGCTGGGAGGCCACTGAAATTTCATTTGTTCCTTCTGACTATATTTATGATCCGATCTGATCCAAATTCAATACTCTGATAGATATAGTCATTTTCTATGATTCTGCGTTTTTGGTTTTCCCGTATCTTAAAAATTGTAGATTTTCATCTTTTGTGGGGGCGGAAGGGGGCGTGGCCAAATTTTGAAATACACTTGTACTGACGTGATATCACAGGAGCATGGATAGAGAGTTTGGTTGCTCTAGCTCTTATAGTCTCTGAAATCTAGGCGCTCATCTGGACGAATGGGCACAGCGCCCAACCCTGTGTGTGAGAGAGAGCGAGAGGGAACGATGCATTTCGAAATGGTTTTCTTCATTGTGGCTATGTTTATGAGTCCATCCAATCCAGATTCAACATTCTGATAGATATTGTCATTCTCTACGATTCTGCGTTTTTAGTTTTCTTGTATCTTTAAAATTGTGCATGCCACAGATTTTCGTCCTTGGAGTGGGCGGTAGGGGGCGGGGCGAAATTTTGAAATGCGCTTGTAGCAGTGCGATAGGACAGGAGTCTGGATACAAAATTGTGTTCCTCTAACTTTTATAGTCTTTGAGCTATAGGCGCTAATGAAGACGGACAGACGGACGGACGGACGGACGGACGGACAGACAGACATAGCTATATCGACTCGGCTATTGATGCTGATCAAGAATATATATACTTTATGGGGTCGGAAACGCTTCCTTCTGAGTGTTACACACATAATTTTTTTGCACAAATCTAATATACCCCTTTACTCTTCGAGTACCGGGTATAAAAACCAATTTTGGACTCCTCCGACAAAAACTATTCCTTCATTTATCCAATTGTCAATTTATGTATTACTTGCTAACTTCACTCTTGTGCCTTAATGTTTTTTGCCAGTAAAAATATTTTTCCTGGGTTTTTTATTATTAAATTATAGTCTTTAAGGCTTCTTCTAATGGTTTCAAAAATAGTTTACAAATTAACAACTTGTTGTAAGGCTGCAGCAGGTGCAAAAGCGTCGTCCCTCGCCTGTCATAGTATTCGATCGACTGATATTTTGCCGAATAACTTCGCCGATCGCAGGTTTTATTTTATGGTTCTTATTTAATGGCATTTCTGATAATATAAACTAAACATCCAATAATATTTTTCACCTCGAGATATTACTCTACTTCTGAAATGAGCTCTCTAATTAGTTCGAGCTTTTCGGCACTAAAGGGTTTGCCACACTCCATGATACCGACACAATATGAACAAAAAGAAAACTATAAAAGCTTAAACCTTTTAAACAAACAATTCAAGTATTATTTAACACCAAAAACTTTACAAAAAATGTAGTAGATTTAAAAACTTTCAAAATTTTATGTAGCACTACAATTATTTTACTATTAGCGAAAAAGCTCGAAATATGGCGGGAAAAAAGATTTAAGAAATATTATGAATTTTTCTGGGGTAAAGAAATATTTTCGATTGTTACAGTTACTTCGGCGAAAATTAACAATATGTAAAGCCAATAGTAGCCCTACTATTATTTTGGACGCGACTGTATGTAGATGTTTCGGTTTCACTGTAGTCAAGATTCTACGGAAATATAAAATGCTTTAAACCATAAATCGTTTTATATTTGTTTATTGGACACCAAACCTCGTAGAGTTGCAACAGCAGAATAATGGGGGAACAAAACGCGTCGAATTTTGTCATCAAGTCAATATGGACGTTTTCTTTTTTTCTATTTCCCCGGCATGTCGAAGCTTTTCCGGTTGACAAAGGAAAATAAGGTAAAACAAATATTTGGATTTATTTTTAGTTGAAAAAGTAATCGGATGCTACTTGCGTGGCGTAAAAAAAAAATGCCAAGCTGCCATATGTCAGAGAGCTATACATATTTGAAATTCTGTCGTAAAGTCACAAAATTGTAAAAATTAATATAAAATTAATTATTTATTAATGACTCCCGACTTTAGTGGAAAAAGTAATCGAATGCTACTTGCGTGGCGTGAAAAAAATGCCAAGCTGCCATATGTCAGAGAGCTATACATATTTGAAATTCTATCAACTTAATAGTGCATATGGGCATTTCCAATCCGCCGTGACGTTTGAAGCAAATTTAAAAAATATAATGAAAAGTCAAACTCTTTCGCTAGTTGAATGTAATTCAGTGGCTTTACATTCAATAATAAAACATCAAAACAACCGAACGTACGGATCTAAAGATATAAGCAAAAATATACCCTAACGTGACGTTAAAAAAAGAAAACAGGGTTTGGACTTAGGTTACAAAAAATTTGCAAATTGCGTTCGACTTTTAATACAATTTTTTTTAAATAATTTTTGAAATGTGGAATATTTATTTCCCAAGTTATAGAATGCAAAGCCCCTTCCTGTCTTTCATTAGCCGAGGAATCTGCCGTGAAGTTAAACAATTTTAAAAATTAATATAAAATAAAGTATTTATTAATAACTCCCGATTTCTATAGCATTTAATTCACCTGATGACGATTTCTTAAAATTCTTAAAATTTCTCTCTTGCTCTCTCTCTCTCTCTCTTTGATAAATGTGGGGAGGAGAGGGTGATCAGATTTGATAGACCAATCAGGCCGCGAATTTATATGAGACTTACTGGAACTTGTAATGAGATATGACACTACGATGATGTGAGAGACATTGAAAGAGATAAAGAGCGAACGCGAGCGCTTGTTGTATTTTGATGTTAATCCTATCTTAATATCCTATTTAAGGACCGCTTTGAACTCTTTAAATTTTGTAATGTTAAATAAATATCTTTAATAATACAAGTATAATAACAGTTGACTAACGTTAAATTTTTTGATTATTATCGGCGCGGTCTGGTTAATTACATATTTCTTATTCGATGTGGATGGTTTTTGGTTCTCCAATAAGTTTTGGCTATATTAACAGCTCAAACAAATGGGATCCCAATAATTTTTAAATTTTACATTTTTAGAAGAGGGAATGGGGGAATGCAATATGCTCTCAAAGTTTGCAATGAGAAAGCGCTAATGCACAAAGTATATATGTATGTACGTATGTATGCATGTGTGTCCATATGTATGTATACATTCATGCCAGAAAGTCGCAGTAAAATTCGAGTCAAAAGCCACGCTGCAGTGCAAAGTGGGCTAAATGCGGAAGGAAGTGGAAGTTTATACAGTATTGGAGCTGTCAGGGCCCCATACATACACAACAAGAGCGATTGACCCGTCATCTGGTGCAGCGCTGGTGCAGGGCTAGGAGTTGCTGCAGGGCTAGGAGCTGAGCTGGAGATGCTGCAAGTCAAGGAGCTCTCGCAGCATTGAGCCATGGCTGCACAAAGCCGAGCAGTGAAAATAATGAAAACAGTTGATTATGCTAACAAAATTTTTGATACTGCTCTAATAACGACCGTTGTACAGCTTAATTTTTTATATGCCTTTTATTGGATTGATGTCCATCGATAAGACGGCAAGAACAAAAAACAACGCGGGACCACGAAAGGTTCAGTAATAACAGTAAGACACAGAAAGCACGAAAAAAAATCGATCGAAAGCAAGATCGGAATCACCGCTGCGCATTGCGTTCCGTTCCGCACACGTCGCTGGTCGCTTTTCAAAATGGGAATGAGCAAACGGCACGGTAGAGCAACAACCAGCACGCGCGCGATCCGACGTCGCCGTCCGTTGTAGGTAATCGCAATCGTTTGTCTAGGCACAGATTATGAACAGTGCTACCAGTTCAGATATTTTCCCGCAGAAAAAAAACGCTAGCTATCTCAGTAATCTAATTTTTTAAGTTTTAAATGCGTTTTTTTTATTGTTGTAACAGGCAAGTTGATATAATTTAAACCATTATTTATTATTATTTATTTCATGCTATATCCTAACGCTACAAGTATTAATTTATTTTTATTGCGCTAGTTACTTATTTTTATTTGCTTTTTTATTATTTGTTTATTATTTTTGTATTATTTACACTTATTTACATCATTATTTTTATAATACTATGCTGATGGCAATGATTTGGTTTTCTACATATCAGCGGCATTGTGATTGGTCATTGGGAAAAATAAATGCAAATTTGTACAGTCAAAAACGTTTTGGCTATTTTTTTTAATATGTAAGTACATATAGAATATGTTGGTATTTTAAATATTTTCTCTCAGTTTATTAATTGATAGTTCACACCACTGCTTATTAACGGTAATTATACACACACATATGTACATAAGCACATGAACATTGCAAATTGCCCCCACACAGAAGGTACTGTTATGGTAGAGGAAGGGGCTCTAAGCTTGGCGGAAATATTTTTTTGAGAGCACACAGCGGGTAGGATGAGTTTCTAATAAGATTAGCACACAAATATTTAAGTGCTCAGCTTGCCAACAAAACTATTTTTGACAAGTTTGTTCCCTAGATCGGTTAAATAAGTCAGAAAGAAAGAGAAAGAGATAGGGAGAACGTGCTTTGACAATCAAGCTATAGACTCTCTTCTGATCCTGGGTTTTTCAGGGATCATGTATATACCCGTTATACATACATATCTACATACATCATATCTACAGAAAATGTACATTCAAATATTTGTAAATAAAATAAGCGAGAGAGACTGGTGACGAACACAAACTGTATACAAATGTACACCCAGCCAAGACAGAGCCCTGGTCAGCAGTAGGTGCCGACATATTGCTTCGACTGGTGCCTGGTTTTTCTTTTCGAATCGATCAGAGCACGATCACGTGATCTCCGTTTAGTTAGTATTTGTGCAGATTTCTTTGAAATGTTCACACAAACACACATACCTTTTTTGGATTTATAAATAAATGCCCAAGTCCACAGCACTGCGCTATCGCTCGCTCAAGCTCTTCCCATCTATTCTAGCAGACAGCGAAATGCCGATAGCATGAAAAACCGTACCTGTAACAATAACAACAACAAAAATAGCAATGTGCACTTGACAATGTGTAGGGACAGTCATTTCAAAAGAGTATATGTAAAACTGATTTTGAGAATTTCTGTTTAGATTTATATCTTTGTAGGAAAACATTTTATTTCTGAAGATAATTTACCTAAGCGTTAATTGCGATAAAAATTGGATCACTATATCATACAACTATCATGGAAACGATCTATTTGCAAGGAAAAAGTCTTTGAAATTCGTTTTACTTAAAGCACGAAACGCGCAAAGAAAAAAAACCAGTCAATCAATAGAAGTAATCTAAATTTTGTAGTGGTTCCACAGTTCAAGGCCAAAACTAAAATTTTCAACTAAAATTCGGTTAATATAAATTAACATTACAAAACCAGGTTGAAACGACTCGTAACGTGAGTTGCGGCACACGTGTCGCGACATTACAATGCTCGGTATTCTGACAGTACACATATGTATGTACATTAGGCCGGGGGTCAATTTTTTGTCGCAATAAACGTCCACCAGAATCGGAATCTACGAAGAATTCTAAGCATCTTCAACCAAGAAGCCATGTATCTAAAATGAATTCCTAGCACGCGCTGAGAAGGATGAAGATTTCAGATTGAGGTATTTTACAGTATTTTAAGGTTTTTTAAAATAAATTGTATACTGTTTTTCAAGACAGCGCCTCCTGTGTTAATATTTTGTAAAAATATTGAAATATGTATTATAGCAATCAAAAAAGATATTAACAGAGCAGGCGCAGGCTTGAAAAACGGTATAAAATGTATTTTATGTATTTTGTATTTCATTTCGTCAAATTGAAAAAAAAAAATGTGTAAATTTTTGATTAATTTCAAAAACAAAAATATACATAAAATGTGTTGTAAAAAGATGAATCAGAATTGAGTCCAACATGATTGGAAAATGTGCTTTTATTAAGAACCTTAAATTCCTTCTAATACCTCAATCTGAAATCTTCATCCTTCTCAGTGCGAGCTAGGAATTCATTTAAGACACATGGTTTCTTGGTGAAAGATTCTTCGTAGATTCCGATTCTGGTGGACGCTTACCACGTTTTTTTTACTCCATACAAATTGAACCGCCCTAATGTACACATTTATATGTAATTTTATGATAAAAATAGAAGGTTAATCGTGTAGAAGTATACAATATATTCCTGCATTCCGTCTATCCACTTTTCATCTTATGAGAAATATTCTAGATGCTTCCATATCCCACATTCCGTAATACATATATCTCAATCTCTCTTCTCACTAGCCACGTATCATGCACCATTATATTTCGCTCTCCACGCAAGGTGGCACCACTGGACGAGAAAGATGGAGAGCGATCGCGTGGCAAAGTTTGATTGCTCTAGCTCATAAAGTCTCCGAGAACTATGCGACACACGCTTCCTTCTGGCTTTTACATATGTATGTACATTGTACATCCATACGAATGCAATGTCGCCTTCATTAATACACACTAGTACATAAACTAGCAGCTACGGACATAGCTATATCTAATTCATGCTAATTATAAATGTACGTACATACATATTAATACTATCCATCTTTTACGCTGTAAAAATTCATATTTAAAAATTCAATACTGTCAGAAGAAAAGCTCCTCTCCAGCAGCCCACAATACTGTGCGCAAAATGCAACACTTCTATACTTGCTAAAGCAATGGTCGAATACTGTGGTTAGTTGTATTTGAGCGTGTGTATGCAGACTGACAGCCTATAGACTGTGTAAGTGAGCCAACGAGAGCGAGTACGCACTAGGCAAAATGTGAAATGTCAAAATATTGCGTAAATGTACGCTCCTCTCAAGAGCGTACATAAAACGAGTTTTTGCAACTAAAAAAATTAGAAATACGCCTACACAACCCGATGAAGGCAAATTTATTTTTCGTCGGTATAAAATTTAGCTAGCAACGAATTAAAGAAATTAACCACGTACTCACTAAATTTAAGCACTATAGTAGAAAACAGAGGGAAAACTGAAATGAAGAGAACCTGCCAAGCTCTTTTCCTTGTGTTCGAGTTTCTCCTCTCTGGGACCATTTGCGTGGTGCAGTTTTTGCATATGTGTTGGGATGTGTTCTGTGTCAGACAAGAACGTAAAATGCAGCTCACCTTGTCCTTCGATTTTTCTTTTGTTTCAAATGAGCAAACAATCCTTCCAATGCTCTTTTCTGATTTTTTTTATTTTTTTTGTTTTATGTCCATTATGTGTTTCGGTTTATATTCCACGCCGCTGCTAATAGTCGATGGCCTTCCGACATGTTTTTGGTAAATGTCGTGTCTGTTGGAAAAACGACTCTTTTAACGTCGTTGCCGAGCAAGATGGAGATAGCGAGCGAGAGCATAAGCAGTGGGGGCTGGTCTTGCTCCAAGAATATCAACAACAGCTCGGCAAATACATATGTACATATGTATGTGCATATGAACATACATCTGTATTTAGAACTTCGTTCTATACTTTTAAATTAAATTTGTATTCTCACAAACATTCACATTTGCACTTCATGTTAAGTTTTCCCGACGCTGACCAAAGTGTTCTCTCTGCTGCGGCGTATCGTGTGAGTGGTGTATTTATGTACATATTTATTCGATTCTCTTTTCGTGTGCTATTAAGAGCATTACAGATAGGGCTCTCTCCGAGTCGAGAGACCGACGGTAAACACACAAATGTGCAAGTGGGACTTATATAAATACGTATGTATATGTGCATTTTTATTTCTTATGAACACTTATTTTTGAAACTTTTCTTGTACTTACCTCTTTACAAGTGCAAAAATTACGAGTCAGCATCAGCATGATAGTGGTGTAACTACAAGCTGCTTTTCTAGTTTTTTCTTTTATGGTTGGGGCTGCGTTTTGTTCACAGACACATACATATGTACACAAAAAGACGAGCAGCTAAGAACTCTCATAAAAAACGCAGCGCGCTTTAGTTACACACACACACACAACATAACAAATATTGGGTACATTTGTGAATGTCGTGATGTTACCGATTTTTAAATATGTACGTACGAATACGCACACAAGTGTACGAAACGAGAAATCGTATTCGAAGATTTTATAAAAGTATATATGAAATGTGTACTTTTAATTAAAGTAGACACTGTGATTTGATACAACTGCCCCCACAGGCACACAATCGGCTGGGTGATTCAAAAGCTAGTTTATGTGGAAGTGAAGCCACTTCGGACTTTAATAACGATGAAGGCGATTTTTTGTATCTTCCACTATGTTCCTCAGCAGGCAACCATTCAATGGTTTTCTCTTTCTCGCACTATCATAGCACACAACATTGCACAGACAACAGAACGTAAAAAGTGTTTTCCTAGACGCAATTTTTCTGCCACTTATAGCGGCAGAAATGTAACGTTTTTCACGTTTACACACCGTATGCAATGCAACAACAAAATTATATGTATTAATAAACTTAAACGGTGGGAGCCTTTAAAGGAAAGACGTGCGAAGTATTGCTGTAGAGTTATTTCTATCGATAGTCCCATCCCTAGTGAACTCCGAATGGTGGAAAATATTTGAAATCTTTTTGAGACATATTCATGGTATTCCAGGAGCTGATTTTGATTTGCTTTATAGCCTAGATATACTGGCGTGAGTTTGCTAGCGATACCGGAAAAAACGCAACAGCGCAGAATTGATGTTTACATTGGCAAATGCGATTGATTTCATTTTAACGACGAAAGCAAATAAAGTTTGGAAGTAAGTAATTTCTTTGTAATTTCCGATATATTCAGCAGTGTCTTCATGGCTTTACGAGTTCATAAGAATGTCTTATCTAATGATACAATAAGTTTAAGGTACATATATATTTGTTTTAAGGATTATATGTATAATTTTCAGGGACCATAAATAGTGATAGCACTAGTCAAAAATTTGAATTTTTTCCGCTTTAACCCAAACCGACTTTTTATGATAGATTTGAAGCCTTTAAAATTTATAGAAATTATGTTTTTTTTTACGGTTTATAGCCTTTTCACACACAGTACATTTATGGAGAACGGTGGGATTTTTTGACAGATGTGAAACCGCGATTCCCACAGGCCACCATCTACCATCCATTAAAAACACAGCAGACAAAAAATGTTTGGTCTGCATTTTGTCAAAATTAAACAACAAATATGGAAAATTTAATTATTTTTTTCGACTGTGGTTCAATAGCAACACATGTTGTTGCAAAAATTGATAGCGGGGAAACCAAACAAATAAATTCGATGAGGAAGAATTTTTTGCAATGCTAAATTATTTTCGTAAAGGGGGTGGATGGTAGTTAGTATTGTTAGAAAATTGAAATTCAAGTAGAAGTATTGTAGAATTATATTTGAATGTACAAGACTATGTTTTATGTATTTTATAAGCGGGACGGCACTTTCTGTCTTCGTCATAGTCTTCCAAAGGTATTTCATTACAATTTACTTCAGATATGGATTTACGCAAGTGAAAATGGGCTCTCAAGGAAGGTGCAACAATTCGACATTATATCAAAAGTTGAGCCTTGCACAACGGATCGAAGCGTCAGCAATATTGGAGGAAAAATCCAAGGAAATTGGCGGAGTGTCGGTACTAGCAATAAGCAAAACATTGCTTAAACAAATAAAAACATTTGTAAAACTACAATTGTTTCTTTTTGTTTATTCGCCTTCTTCTACCGAAGAAATTGGAGCATTTCTTATTGAAAATTGAGCATCCGCCATTAAAAAACCTCCAGGCTCATCGTCATTCCCAGGGCAATATTAGTTATTCTTGTCATTCATTGTTTACATTTTCACAGTGAATTCCATTTTTTCGCTGTGATTGCCAATTTTTCAGAGATGTATTTGAAAACATCTGTTTAGGAACATCCAAATTAGATGGTGGAACTAATTGGGAAATTTCGGAACGGAAAAACCTTACAGACCATCCCCGAAATGGATGGTGGGAATAGGCTATTACTTTTTGTTCTAAAGCCTAGTACTCAGATCAGCAAAAGTTCTGCTGGCAGAATGTGCAATATAAAAATACTAGCGTTAGGAATTATCTGTTAGGAATTAAAATTGTGTATCAAAGCAAGTAGAAATATTTTATTTGTGGGCGCTGTGGTGCTGGAGGACGACAATGCACGGATAAAGCACCTTAATATTGTACAAATGCATTTTTGCGGAACAGAAATGCAATCAACTTTTTTTTATTCTCCATTTATCACCTAAATTTTATCCCTCAACGATTTCCAAGCTTTTTTGAACGTATCACCTGGAATATATACTTATGAACATTCATTTACATTTTATAATTATTTGAAATTGTACTCTCTATTCCACAGCCACAGACTCCCATGCGCATCTTATTGCATCAAATTGCTTTTTATCCGCCAAATTCCATAGCAACTGCCTCAGCTCGAATTCCTTTAATAATAAAATAATCTCTTCGTCGCTCAACCCCCCCAATCTTTTTATATTTTGCTTTTTTGAATCCATAGCTTTGTGTTTACGTTTCGATTTCAATTTTAATCACACACATATGCACTAGAATCGCTAGAATCAGTGATGATATTCGTATGGAAACGATAAAAATGCATGCCTGTAATTCTTGCGCAAGAATTTAGCAAATGAGTTTTAAGACAAGCAAAATTAATTACCGATTAATACTGGAAAGGCAGCGATATATACTAGAAAAGAAAAGGTGGTATTTGCTGGGCTCGACTGAAAGATAGAATTATTCTATATTCTGTCATCATCGACACTCGTATATCGACATTAACATGAAGAAGACCAGGAAAGTTCCAGCCGGCTAGAAAATTGCAATAATGAAAGCAAATTGAATCTCATTGAAGCCGATTATATGGATATTTTTTTTTTATCAATTTTATACCCGATACTCATTTTATTTATTTTTTAATTTAATAGATACTGATTTATCCAATATTGCGGAGCTTTTTATGTTCTTTGTCATTCTCTAGCGCCACAGAGCCCATATATAGTTCATTCCGGCTTGCTTTCAGACAAAATTTGAATTTCCAACTGATTTTATTTGTTAAAGCCTAGTACTCAGACCAGCAAAAATTCCTCTGGCGGAATTTGCAATATAAAAATACTAGCGACCGAGTGTGGCCAGCTGTGCATGCCCTACGGTTACACTCTGTACAAATAAAATCAGTTAAGAATTCAAATTTTGTATCAAAGCAAGTAGAAATGTTTTATTTGTGGGCGCTGTGGCGCTGAACGACGACAATGCACGGCTAATGTACCGCAATATTGTATAAATGCATTTTTGCGGATCACAAATGCGATCAACTATTTTTATTCCCTATTTCTCACCTAAATTTCATCCCTCAACGATTTCCAAGGTTTTCTGCACGTATCACCTGGAATACATACTTATGAACATTCATTTACATTTTATAATTATTTGAAATTGTACTCTCTATTCATCACTGCAGCCACAGACTCCCATGCGATTCTGATTGCGTTTGCATCAAATTGCTTTTTATCCGCCAAATTCAATAGCAACTGCCTCTGCTCGATTCTTTTTAATAATAATAAAATATCCTCGTCACTAAACTGCCCCAATCTTTTTATATTTTGCTTTTGAACTCCATAGCTTTGTGTTTACGTTTCGATTTGGATTGTAATCAAACACATATGCACGCACACCACTTCATTTATTTGACCGGCCAAATAAATTGTCGTGCCTGGCGGAATACCACAACTACCATTAAATATTTTTTTTTCGCATATATCGGCAATTATTTTGCTCGTACTGAGTACAACCAAAATAATTACCCTAGCAGAATCATTCTGCTGGCAGAATATTTTTATCGGTTTCATACGAATATCAACCCTGATGCTGTTCGGTAGCCCTTTTTTCGGATCTGAGTACTAGGCTGTAAGCCTATGTACTGTATGGTTAGTGGCTTAGTGGCACGGGCAAAATATAGAAATATTCTAAATTTCCGTGGAACAGGCGGCATATTCAAAATGAAGCCGTCTAGAAAAATGAAACTTTGAAGACATAATCTAATTAAGGCTGTCAAATGAAGGATCATTATCGGGTAGGTTCCGGGTAGGTTCCGGGCCAACCAAATCGCTTCCTTTTCATTTTCAAGAGCTCTTTATTTCAAATTTTTTTCTTACGGATATATTTTACTTTCTCATCGGGTCTGATGAACAAAAACAGCTGACCTGGTACTTTGTAAATATGCAGCGTGGTAAAAATGTCTTTTATTTTGTTTTGTTGCAATAGTTGTGTATTTGATATGTCTGACAAAAATTGAAAATTTAATTGCTAATACCCGCATGACATTAGACTTTGCTAAATTCGCTGAAAAAATAAAGATAGACCTATTGAAAAAGCATGCAGTGAGAGCCAGAGAGATATATGCGTCCAGTTGTTTTCCAGTTGCGCTGGGAGCAGCGCTGCGGCAGATTTGATCGATTGCTATACTTTTTAGATACGATTTTGCTGGCTGGATGGCTGTGTTTGTTGGAAAACAACATTTTGCTAAAAATTGGGCCTCAGTTATTCTACTGATAGCCGGGAGTCGGGCTTAGGCACGACTACGAACATTCATTTTGGATTTCGTCTATCATGCTATCTCTCTCTTCGCAGCAAATTTAGCAAAGTCTAATGTCATATGGTCATAATGGTCACACAATTAATTTGTTGCACTTACATTTTGAATAAAATTTGGCGGGAAACATAAGTCTTAGCCAACTGTTCTGTAACGCGTATATAGCGAGCTGTTATTTGTGCTGTTATGCGCAAAAATATACAGTTTTTGCCAGTTCCGATAAGAGAGTCAATCTCCGTCAGCTGGTTCCACGTGTCAAATTTGAGGTTGGGTTAATTGTCAAATTTATTTCAATGGACCAATAAATCATCTAATTTACCAGTTGCAATTACGATTCGTTTTGTTGTATAAAAAACCGTTTACTTTTCATTTTTATTTACAAAAGAAGGAGTTGAGTTGAGTTGAGAAGGAGTTTTGAAAAGTAAAAGATCGTTCGTATATTTGGAGCGACAGCGCCAATTTATGTGAATTAAAAAGTAAAAATAAAAATAAATGTGAAAGAGAATCGCGGAACCTGCCTGTATTTGTAAATTATAATTAATTAATTAATTTCATGGAAAATTGTCCTCCGCATCCAGCATCCGGCAACGTCACTATTTCCATCGCGCCATTGAAAATAGTTGGGAATAACTGTTTAAATGTTTTTTTATCTGGGATTTCTAAAAAAATTTACACTAGCATATCACTAGACTAACTTGTTAGATTGCAACCGTCCTGAAGCACGGATCTGGTCATGCGTTCAACTAGATTGCACAGCCCTGAATTCGATTTTGTGAAACTGGATTCATACGGTAGTGCCTTTATTGACGCACTTGTTTTGTATTGATCACGAACTAGTTCACAAATATATTTATATATGTCACGTCACTAGTTTCCCATTCTGTTGTCAACCATAGCCCATCAATTCGTGCAATGGTTTGGATGCCCGTGGTCATACGTAGAAAACAGTAGTCCTTAAATCATTGTCTTCCCCAGAGTGCCCTCTTCAATTTCCAAAGCTTGCTCTCCGTCATCCTGCTCCTGATCTGCACCTGTGCCTATTTGCGGTCTCTGTTCCCCAGCATCATCGACCGGAAAAAGACTGGGTACGGACCCATCAAACAACCTCTTTTCGGTCTATTTCAAAATATATCCCTTTATTGCAGCCTGCTTGGCACGTTTTGGAAGCTGGCGCGCATAGGTGAGCGCAAGTCACCCTGGGTGGGTGCCGCATGTCTGTTGATGGCGTTCACTGTTCTCTTTTGGAGCTAACCTTAAGTTTAAGTAATGTCACTGGACGTATTCATGGCTTAAATGCAACAGGCAAATGTTTATCGTATACATATGGATGTGCTTGTGTGCACTCCCATATCTAACTGAAATGTAAGGATTGAAAATATATGCATGTTTACCAATGGCATTTAATATAAACTGACGGTGATTTTTATTGATGAATTTATTGACCAAACTATTATCTGCGAACGGGATTATCGAGAACTTGCTTTAGAGCGTGGGAGGGGTACACCAGCAAAGTCGCAGGGGAGTCAGGATCCAGTGCTAGCTACTTTTGGATCACCGACGGAAACATTACTCCTCGCACTGCAGCACGGATCTTGACCAGCGTTTAACTTGACCAGCGTTCGTTCAGTGATGGATTGCATACGATAGTGTCGACTATTAGTGATTTTCATGCATCAGATGGAGCGTAAAAATAGTACGCTCCAAACTATGCATTGCGCTTTGGCTTAGATTGATGAGACTGATGAATTTATGCATGAAATCCATCTCTGAGGACTGAGCGCTCAGCAAGTTGTGCTGGTGAACGCGCCCGCTGCTTCTTCCCTATGCTTTCGGTGACCGTGTTCAAGGAGGCTTTTAAGGTACGAGCCCGCGTTCATCGATTTCCAGAAGAAACAAACCCGACATCGGCAAGCCCCCACTCAAGTAAGATGAATCAGTTGGTTAAGCCACATTTTGACACATGACACACATTTCAAATTTGTTTGTTCTTGTATTTCAACATTGATAGTTCATAGAGTGATCAAACTGCCTGATCTACTTGGTGGACACACGCGTGCGCTTGTTCCAGGAAAAGTTAACACCGTAGTTCTTGACGCGCTCCTTCTTGGACTTCTCTTCGCTGTCGATATACCAACGCCAGCCATTGCGTTCACAGTAGGTGATGGCTTCGTCTTTGGTTCCGAACTGCACATTTAAATTGGACAGCGGGTCGCCACTGTGAAATACGCAAGATTAATGTGTACTAGGCCATTAACAGTCTAATCGCGACTTACGAAGAGGCCCAGCCCATAAGAGGGTTTTCCCATCGCTCCCGATTGTCGAACTCAATCTGCCAATTGTTAATGTTGTCTGTGCCGCTTTGCATTGCATTCTTAGGTGGTATGTGAATGCGCACACGACGGTCCTTTAGCTGCTCCCCGGGCACTCCGGAAATAGGACCAAGATTTACGGCAATGGGCACGGTAATCGTTCCACTCAATTTGTTGCGCTGTTCCAACTCCTCAGGACGGGCCAAAGCCGTTTTTAGATCCAGCGGAGCAGTATCTTTGGTAGACGCGCAGCGGGAAGTAATGATTTTATTGACGTTTAATCTACAGCCCAAACAAAACACGAATTGGATGGTTAGCATTTCTAAGATGTGCGAGGAATGACACTTACAAATTAAAGGATGTGTTCCTGCACATTACTTGGCGTAGAAGAGACATTTTTGCAAGTAAAATTACGTAAAATTTGCAACACAAATCAATCGGTTTTGTTCAGTGGCTCATGAACTAACGAACGTTCACGGCGGTGAACGAACTAAAACAGTTCCCCAAAATCGTTCTTTTTGTTCAAGATCGGGAATTATATTCCTCGATTTTGATATTCGGTTTAGTATTACAATCTAGCTAAGATCCTCAGAACTTAAAATTTAATTTTATACGATAAATGAATCAATTTTCTACAAGATTGCTAATTTTAACCCATTCATTGGATTGCTTATTAAATATTATTTTAACTAAAAAGGTCAACCATATTTTCCACAATTTTAATTTTGCTACAAGGTAACTACAAAGTTTGCTACATAGCAACTACATGTTTACACTAATCGCCGAAAAAGCATTTATAGCCTATTTACACTACAGTGAGTTACCTATCGATAACCGAGGAAACTCAATAACTCAGAACTGGTGTCTACACTACACAAAAGTTGAGTTATTGAGTTTTGGCTTGCTGGCAAACACGAGCGTGCGTTGTTTTTTAAATTATTAAATTACGCAAATATGAACTTCGAGGAAACATTTATGTTGTATTCGGCGCAGCTAGAAGCAGCGATGGTGTGATGTATTGATTTGGCGACAATGTGTGCACAAACTGTGGAGTATTTGGATAACATTTTAAATACACGCATTTGGACCCTGGTAAAAAATTGGCATTTCATTTTCAAGTGCTTCTATTTTATAATAATATTGAATTATAATAGCCGCGATATGGATCATTTTGGGAGGAGGACGTTGCGAAGAACTCTGATGCCTTTTTTTAGGAAAATTTCCGCCTGGAAAGGCATGCGTTCAACATACTTGATGGACTGTTGCCCAAACTCCAAAAGAAAGACACTAATTTTCGACTGACAATCCCTCTGTAGAAGAGAATAGCCATTGCCTAGGATCCTCTGCGGAATATCATACTGTAGTGTGTCTATTTGCTGTGTCAAACGCCATTTCATGAACATATATATAAATAAAAATTTAAAAAAGTACAATTTTGTTTCATTTATTTGCTTATTTATTTTTAAAAATGTGCCAAAAGTCCAGGAATGCCTGTAAGGCCTTAAGTGACCAAACAAATCTCGTATCTAGGGATAAAATTGTATTAAAAGTATTGTTTTTAGGAAATATTTGTTTGTTTACCTTTTTTCTCCATAATCACATTTGTTTTTTGTTGTTTTTTTAGTGGTGATATTTCCACGATAGGCAGATCAGGGTTGAAATATTCGGAAAATCGGAAAACTCGACTGAAACTCAACCTAAACTCAACTTTTTTGCCACCTCTAGGGCCCCTATGCTGCCCCATGTAAATGAAACTCGAGTTTTGCCCGAAACTCAATAACTCAACTGTAGTGTAAACAGGCTATTAGTCAGAGCTCTAATGCTGCTATGACACTAGAATATGCTAGATATGCTGCGAGGATAGAGCTCGTATGATATAGCCTTTTTACACTGCCGCAGCATTGACGAAGCTGCGGAAAAATGCTGCGAGGCATTTATGCCGCAGCATTTTTCGCAGAATTTGTCAGCTGTTCGGCATGCTTAAGTAAACAAACGAGGTGAGTAAGAAGAAGAGAGCAAAAGCATTTTTATTGAAATTGAAAGATATATCAAAATAATGAGTGATTTTTTTTTAAAGCCTAGTATTCAGTACCGAAGAAATGGCTATCGAGAGGAATCAGGGTTGATATTCGTATGAAACCGATACAAATATTTTGCCAGCAGAATGATTCTGCTAGGGTCATTAATTTGGTTGTACTCAGTACGAGCAAAATAAATGCCGATATATGCAAAAAAGTTTTTCATGGTATTTCTGGTATTCTGCCAGGCACGACCAATTTATTTCGCCGGTCAAATAAATGAAATGGTTTGGGTGCATTGTGTTTGATTACAATCGAAATAGAAACGTAAACACAAAGCTATGGAGTTCAAAAAGCAAAATATAAAAAGATTGGGAGAGTTTAGCGACGAGGAGATTTAATTATTATTAAAAGAAATAGAGCGGAGCAGTTGCTATGGAATTTTGCGGGTAATAAGCAATTTGATGCAAACGCAATAAGATGCGCATGGGAGTCTTTGGCTGCTGTGATGAATAGAGAGTACAATTTCAAATAATTATAAAATGTAAATGAATGTTCATAAGTATGTATTCCAGGTTATACGTGCAAAAAAGCTTGGAAATCGTTAAATGCAAAAATGCATTTGTACAATATCGCGGTGCTTTATCCGTGCATTGTCGTCCTCCAGCACCACAGCGCCCACAAATAAAACATTTCTGCTTGCTTTGATACAAAATTTGAATTCTTAACAGACTTTATTTGTTCACAGTGTAACCTTAGGGCACGCACACCGGTTCACACTCGGTCGCTAGTATTTTTATATTGCACATTCTGCCAGCAGAACTTTTGCTGGTCTGAATGTTAGGCTTAACAAATTAAATCAGTTGGAAATTCAAAATTTTTCAGAAGGCAAGCCGGAATGTACTATTTATGGGCTCTGTGGCGCTGGAGAACGACAATGAACATAGAAAACTCCGCAATATTGGATGAATCAGTAGATATCTAACAAATTATAAATAAATAAAATGAGTATTGGGTATAAAATTGTTAATGACAATATCCATATAATCGGCTTCAATGAGATTAAATTTGTTTTCCATATTGCAATTTTCTAGCTGGCTGTCACCTTCCCGGCAGAACTTCCCAAGCCGCTTGCTATTGGTCTTCTTGATGTTGATGTCGATATACGAGTGTCGATGACGACAGATTATAAAATAATTCTATCTTTCAGTCGAGCCCAGCAAATAACACCTTTTCTTTTCTAGTATATATCGTTGCATTTCCAGTATTATTCGGTCATTTATTTTGCTTGTTTGAGTACTCATTTGAAAAATTCTTTCGCAAGAATTTCTTACACAATTGCAAGCATACATTTTTATCGTTTCCATACGAATATCATCGCTAATTCTTGCGCCAGAAAATTGTGCTTGTCTGAGTACTAGGCTTAAATGCAGTAAATGGTGCACTTTCACTACGAGCACCCAATTGTTTATGGAGCTTGTTAAGGAGGAGTCCGATGAATGTGAAGCTATCGTTGGCTCCATCGAAAAAAAATTGTGTGATGCCGACTTTATTTTTCAAGTGGCACTTATTAAGTTGGAACCAGTGCTTCCCACCAAGATCGTTGTGGACCCTTGTAAGTTGTTATTTTACCAATATGTTGTTTGCTTTCAAACTCATTTTAATTTAAAGCATAGTATCCAGCACCGCGGAAAATTACTGCCAGGAATCTGCTCTTTATTTCGTGTGTGTGGAACGAAATGGTGAACCAAGTACCTAAAAAAAGATCGGTCACTCCGATGAATCAGCTGTGTTTTGTAAACAGCGCCAAATGTGATAGTTTAATTAAAAATGAAAAAGGAGAAAAATTCACTGGCGACGAATTTATTGTGTTAGGGGCGGCATATATTGTTGCAAACAAAAAAAAGGAGGAAGTACAGCGCAGACGGAGGCACCAATATGTGAAAATGATCCAAATGCTTATTTTCCGTAATCCGCCAAAGACATTGACTTGCCTCAACTGCTTTCATTAAAACAATTTTCTCTTCACATTAAAAATTTGCATATTTCTTGTTTGTTTTTCAAACAGTTTTTGACTCCATCTTTCACATTCACTTCAGTAATAATAGGCGCATATATTTTACTGGCGGGAATACCAGCTGATCTCTGAGTCCACAATCGTGTCGATAAGCTAACTATTTTGGACGTTAATATGCAATGACTGCACCATCAAGTGGCCCATGGGACACCAGCCGAATGCTGTTAAGCACGAATTCCAGGCCGGAACGCCGACCTCCTCCCACCCAACCGACCGAGGGGTGCTTCCGCATGACACGCGACTCGTTAACCGAACCGATCGCGGTCATGCAGGAAAGATAGATGTTAGACTAATATTCGAGGAAAATTATAACTAATCTTACTAAAAGAACTAACCATGCATTAAAACTATCGTACACTTACAATTTCTAATTACGAGAAAGGTATGTGAGTAATAGTGATTTAAGAAGAGGAAGGGCTTTAGTTGTAGATATGATATGGTAGAGGGAATTATGATCCGAGCATAAAACTCTAAAAGGTTCATGCAAGGAATAATTCGATCTACAAATCGGAAGGAACAACGGTATATAGCTTGAAGTGTTTCTAACAGGAAGAGTGAAGTTTATGCGGCTCAAAAAGTCCGGGCTATCTACTTCACCCTTGATCAAGTTGTGCACAAAAATCACACCAATCATTTTTCTACGGTTAACTAAGGATGGAAGGTTTATTAAAAGCGATCTACTAGAGTAAGACGGCAGTCTCACACTTGCATCCCAGTTGAGGCCGCGTAGAGCGAAAATTAAGAAGTTTTTCTGTACTGATTATATACGGTCCTGGTGTACTTTGTACTGAGGGCACCATACACAAGAACCATATTCTAAAATCGGACGAACAAGCGATATATAGAGAGTCTTTGTTATATAAGGGTCGTCAAATTCCTTTGAAAACCTCTTTATAAACCCAAGCACGCCCATGGCCTTATTTACCATGGTAGAAATGTGTTCAGAAAACTTTAACTTGGGATCTAAAAGAACACCAAGATCATCAACTAGGGTAATTCTCTCGAGAGAACCCCCGTCTAGTGTGTAAGGAGCCAGAAAGGCGCTGCAGCGATGAAATGTCATTACTTTACATTTCGAAGCATTAAGGTATAACAAATTTGCACAACACCATGACTGAAAGGTATTAAGATCGGATTGCAACCTGGAGTGAGATAGGCTATCCTTCAACTGGACACACAGCTTAACATCATCCGCATACATAAGTAAAGAGTGTCATTAATAAAAAGTGTAAAGAGTAGGGGGCCTAGATGGCTGATTTGTGGTACGCCCGAAGAAACCATAACTGGTGAAGATAGGGAGTTTTTGAAGAGGACTCTTTGGGATCTGGAACAGAGGTAGCTAGAAATCCATCTCAAGAGATTGGGTGGAAACCCTAAAAGGTCAAGTTTTTGTGCTAGGAGAGAGTGGTTTACAGAGTAGAATGCTTTACTGAAATCTGTGTATATGACATCTGTCTGTAGATTACCTTGGAAGCCTTTAATGATGAAGGAGGTGAACTCCAATAAATTCGTGGTTGTTGATCTCCGCCTTATAAATCCATGCTGGGCAGGAGATATAAGTGATCTGCAAAGATGCTGCAGGTGCGGAGCTAAAATTTTCTCAAACACTTTAGGAATAGCGGATAACTTGGATATACCTCTGTAGTTCTTCGCGTCAGACTTACTACCTTTCTTATGGAGAGGAATTATGAGCGACTCCTTCCATATGGAGGGGAAGCATGAAGAGTTTATGGACAGGCTGAATAGTTTGAGCAACGGTCCACACAGAGACTCAGCACAGTGCCTGAGTACACAGCCGGGAAGTCCATCAGGACACGGTGAAAACACCTGCTTAACTGTTCGGAGATCATGAAGCAGCGAGCTTTCATTTAGCAGGGGACTGAAAATGCCGTTCGACCTCGGTAAACCGTATGGATACGGCTTACTAGAGTAGCATTCCTGAGAATAAGTTGTTTTAAAAAATTGGGCACAAAGATCGGCTATTGCCTGATCATTATTTGACGACGTATTAAGAATGATAGCGAGGATGGATGTGCGAACGTTTTACGCTTACTGTTTACGAAGTTGTAAAACTGCTTAATGTCCTCAGAAAAACGTATCCTGCATCGAGATAGGTAGTTTTTATAGCACTGAGAATTTAGAACTGAAAAGTTTGACCAAGCCATTACATAGCGAGGGAGATAAGAAGGAGAGCCAACTTCTTGAAATTTGTTGTACAGTCTTGATTTTAAGTTTTTTAGACTGGATAACTCTTTGGTAAGCCAAGGGGGTTTTCCAGAACTAATAGGACAGGAAAGTGGGACACAATACTCAAAAAGTGATTCAAGTGCATCGTAGAAAATTTTTGTGCCTATTGTAACGTCAGTGCACAAATACAAAGCGGACCAATCAAAATCCCTAATGAGGTTCTTAAGCTTCGCGAACTCGGCTTTACGAAGGCAGCGGACACATCGAGGTAGCCCACCCGACCGACCCAATGCGGTTGGTCCTATATCGAGCGACACTTCGACGGTAGGATGGTAGGCGTCTTCAGGTATAGTGAGCGGAGGGACTCGAGTTAACAACGCTATGTTCGGATCCGTTACAAAGCACAGATCAAGCAATCGACCCAGGGAATTTTTCACATGGTTGACTTGAGACAGGGATAAGTCAAGTAAGCCGTCTATAAAGTAATATCGTGACATGGGCACTAGGTTACTAGACTCGTTTTCCGAAGATCAAACAGTTCCTGGCAAGTTGAAATCACCAAGAACTATCATATGATCTTTATCAGAAAGCGAGGAAGAAACAGCGTTTAAAGCGGACAAGTGCTGCTCGTAAATTGCGATATCCGAAGAAGGTGGAATATACGAGCATGTAATAAAGACTGAAAAAGCGGGAAGAATCAGTTTTATACACAGGAATTCCAGTTCTTGTTGAATCTGGACTGTAAAATGTTTCGACGTGAAGTTTGAGTCCACTACAATCAGAACCCCACCTGCACGTCGAGACGAACGGTCATTCCTAAAGGTTGTGTACCGACCTGCCAAAAGTTCAGAACTAAGAATTTTCGGCTTTATCCAGGTCTCGGTGAACACAATTACATGGGATGCAAATGCGACGCTATCACGGTACAGAGTGTTGAGTTTACTACGCAAGCCTCTAACATTCTGGTAGGTGATTAAGAGAGAGAGGAAGTTAGATTTTCGGACAGGTGGAGGTAGACTGGGAAGATGAGAATGGTGCACTGGCCTGATTAGTATTGAAAGTTATTGGGGGCCTATGCTTCTCCTTAGCCTTAAACTCCTTCACAACCAAGTGCTCTGGCCAAAATTTATTTTATTTATTTTTTTTATTTTATTTATTTTGCTTTGTATAAAATCAGTCACATAACTAATAGTGGAGTCACAGGCTGCCGTGAGACAAAAACTTGTCGCTTAGGTGGGATCACCACCAATCTTGGGTTTGGCACCACAGGCCTTGTACCTTTGATGGCAATACCCGGTGGTCCGGCTCGTATATTTGTTGGTGGGATCGGAATTGACGGGAAAGTTAGTTGGTTGAAGGACTTGAAGGACACGGACGCTACAGAAGTTTTTGGCTGTATGTTCTCCGAGGGGATAAATTCGGCAGCTGAATTTGCATCATCCAAGCGCTTACTCATTTTCTCTCTCTCTCGTACACATCTCCACGAGTCGTAGTTAAGACGTATGTAGTTGAAGAAATTTAACGAAGACAGATGTAAACGAGGAGGAACGTTGTGAGCCGCGTCTACGCCGCGGCTCTACTTTATACCCGGTACTCAGTCAGTATATATGTATGTGAGCTTGTTGTAATTTATTGCATGTTCGCAAAAGGGACAAATTTAATTTTAGCCAAAAAAGAAAAAAGTAATTAAGACGAACCTTTTCGGAGACTTAATTTTCCATATTTGTTTACATACATTTTTTACATCTGTCTTTTCTACATGTCTTTATCTACTTCCTACACATACATACACGGCTGTGTGCGAGAGAGAGAGGGAATGAGTCTGCGCTTGGAAGGCCACTGAAATTTCATTTGTTCCTTCTGGCTATAACAATAATCCGACCCGATCTGATTGAAAACTCTGATAGATATGGCCATTCTCTATTATTCTGCATTTTTAGTTTTCTCGTATCTTTAAAATTGTAGATTTTCATCTTTTGTGGTGACGGAAGGGGGCGTGGCCAAATTTTGAAACAAGCTCGTCTCGGCTTGATATCACAGGAGCCTGGATAGGAAGTTTCGTTGATCTAGCTCTTATGGTCTCTGAGAACTAGGCGTCAAAAAATTCGATCAGGCATAGCGCCTACCCCTGTGTGTGAGAGAGAGCGAGAGGGAACGATGCATTTCGAAATGGTTTTCTTCATTGTGGCTATATTTATCATCTGATCTGATCCAGATTCAACACTCTGATAGATATGGTCGTTCTCTACGATTCTGCGTTAGTTTTCGCGTATCTTTAAAATTGTGCATGCCACAGATTTTCGTCCTTGGAGTGGGCGGGGCGAAATTTTGAAATACATTTGTAACAGTGTGATAGGACAGGAGTCTGGATACAAAATTGTGTTCCTCTAGCTTTTATAGTCTCTGAGCTATAGGCGCTAATGAAGACAGACAGACATAGCTAAATCGACTCGGCTATTGATGCTGATCAAGAATATATATACTTTATGGGGTTGGAAACGCTTCATTCTGGGTGTTACACACATCAATTTTTTCAACAAATCTAATATACCCCTTTACTCTTCGAGTGCCGGGTATAAAAAATGGGTCAAGAATTTTTCGGTTGCGTTTTACTGGCCTCAGTATCCAGCAAGCTGAACGAAATCCACAGATTCTTATCGATGGTTTGCCTATCGGCACGATTGTGGACTCAGAGATCAGCTGGTGTTCCCGCCAGTAAAATATATGCGACTATTATTACTGAAGTGAATGTGAAAGATGGAGTGAAATACTGTTCGAACATCAAACAAGAAATATGCAAATTGTCAAAGTGAAGAGAAGATTGTTTTAATAAAAGCAGTTGATTGAAACAATATATGCCGCCCCCAGCACAATACATTCGTCGGCAGAGTCGGTTTTTCTCCTTTTCAATTTTAAGTGAACTCTCACATTTGGCGCTGTTTACAAAACACAGCTGATTTATTAGAGTAGTCGACCTTTTTTGAGGTACTTGGTTACACAAATGCAGTTTCATTCAACACAAGAAATAAAGAGCAGATTCCTGGCAGTAATTATCCGCGGTGCTGGATACTAGCCTTTTTTGTCCTCAGTATCCAGCAAGCTGAACGAAATCCACAGATTCTTATCGATAGTTAGCCTATCGTCACGGTTGTGGACTCAGAGATCAGCTGGTATTCCTGCCATTAAAATATATGCGCCTATTATTACTAAAGCCTAGTACTCAGACGAGCAAAAATTTTGCCGGCAAAATTTGCAATATAAAAATACTAGCGGCCGAGTGTGACCAGGTGTGCATGCCCTACGGTTACACTGTGTACAAATAAAATCAGTTAAGAATTTAAATTTTGTATCAAAGCAAGCAGAAATGTTTTATTTGTGGGCGCTGTGGCGCTGAACGACGACAATGCACGGCTAATGTACCGCAATATTGTATAAATGCATTTTTGCGGAACAGAAATTCAATAAACTATTTTTTATTCCCTATTTATCACCTAAATTTCATCCCTCAACGATTTCCAAGCTTTTCTGCACGTTTCACCTGGAATACATACCTATGAACATTCACTTACATTTTATAATTACTTGAAATTGTACTCTCTATTCATCACAGCAGCCACAGACTCCCATGCGCATTTTATTGTGTTTGCATCAAATTGCTTTTTATTCGCCAAATTACACAGAAAATGCATCTGCTCGATTTCTTTTAATAATAATAAAATCTCCTCGTCGCTAAAATCCCCCAATCTCTTTATATTTTGCATTTTGAACTCCATAGCTTTGTGTTTACGTTTCGATTTCGATTGTAATCAAACACATATGCACGCACACCACTTCATTTATTTCACCGGCCAAATAAATTTCTCGTGCCTGGCGGAATACCACAAATACCATTAAATACTTTTCCAGCATATATCGGCAATTATTTAGCTCGTGCTGAGTACCGCCAAAATTATGACCCTAGAGGAATAATTTTGCTGGCAAAATATTTGTATCGGTTTCATACGAATATCAACCCTGATTCCTTCCGATAACATTTTTTGCTCGTCTGAGTACTAGGCTAAAATTATGACCCTAGAGGAATAATTTTGCCGGCAAAATATTTGTATCGGTTTCATACGAATATCAACCCTGATTCCTTCCGATAACATTTATTGCTCGTTTGAGTACTAGGCTATAGACCAGAATGTTGTAAAAGAAATATCGATATTTTTATATCTATATTATTTTTATATCGATATTTCTTACACCCCCGGAGGGAAGCTGTGGGTTCCTTCCTAAAATTGACAGTGACCAAGGACATCGCATAGTTTTAATTGTAATCTGATCTAGATTTTTCTAGTTACAAAGATATACTTAAGCAGTCATGGGTGTTCCCAAGTTTTTCCGCTATATCAGCGAAAGGTATCCGTGCCTGAGCGAATTGGCGCGCGAGCACAGCGTGAGTTATGGGTCAATGGTATCTCCCCAACCACGTCATCAGCTGTTTCCTTTTCTTTTCATGCTTATAGATTCCTGAATTTGACAACCTTTACCTGGACATGAATGGTATCGTCCACAACTGTTCTCATCCAGATGACAACAACATACACTTCCACATGGAGGAGCAGCAGATATTTCAGGAGATTTTTAACTATGTTGACAAGCTATTCTACCTGATTAAACCTCAGAAACTTTTTTTCCTGGCTGTGGATGGAGTTGCCCCGCGGGCCAAAATGAATCAACAAAGAAGTCGTCGTTTCCGCTCTGCTCGCGAGGCTGAATTGCTGGAGGCCAAAGCGCTACAAAGAGGGGAACGCCGGCTGCATGAGCGCTTTGATAGTAACTGTATCACACCAGGCACTGATTTTATGGAGCGGCTGCAACAGGGTCTCCGTTGCTTCCTCAAGACAAAGATCTCTACAGATCCACTCTGGCAGAAGTGTTCTGTGATTCTCAGTGGACAGGAGACGCCCGGCGAGGGTGAACACAAGATAATGGACTACATACGCTATATGAAAGCCCAACCCAACTTTGACCCCAACACCAGGCACTGTTTATATGGCTTGGACGCGGATCTTATCATTTTGGGTTTGTGCACGCACGAGCTACACTTTGTGGTTTTACGAGAGGAGGTCAAGTTTGGGCGCAATGTAAAACGTGCTTCCGTAGAGGAGACGCGCTTCTTCCTCTTGCATCTCGGACTGCTTCGGGAATATCTCGAGCTGGAGTTCCACGAGCTGACCACCGCTCAACAGAAACTAGATGTGGCCCAGCTAATCGATGACTGGGTCCTTATGGGCTTCATGGTCGGCAACGATTTCATTCCTCATCTGCCCTGCCTGCACATCTCCTCCAATGCCCTGCCGCTGTTGTACAAGACCTACATACGCATTTACCATTCCCTTGGTGGTAACATCAACGAGCACGGCAAGCTCAACCTGCAGCGACTGCAGATCTTCATGACGGCTCTTAGCGAGGTAGAGCTGGAGCAGTACAAGGAGCATGCCGACGACCTAAAGTACACGAATTCCAATACAGAGGCCTTCGACATAGACATTCGAGAGATATCCTCCTCCAAAAACTACGATTCTGACCTGGAAGCCCTGATCGATGACAGCATACAGGTTGGAACGTCCTTTCCTGAATCTGCTAACAAGACTTGTCTCATTATTCACTGTTTATTCTGACTCTCTTGTAGCTCTACAAGGACGACAGTGAGGAGGATCTAAGCGACGAAGAAGCTGGCATGATAAAAGACTTCCAAAACCACAAGCGTAACTATTACCGCAATAAATTCAATCTTAACTCGCGGGGACTGAATCAGCTGATTGAAGAGTTGGGGCACCACTATGTGACTGCTCTGCAGTGGATCTTGGATTATTATTACCGTGGCGTGCAATCGTGGGACTGGTACTATCCCTTCCACTATGCTCCTTTCATCAGTGACCTCAAAAATATCGCGACTGTTCAAATCAGGTTCCAGCTAGGGACGCCTTTTCTTCCCTTCGAACAGGTTCAGTTCATCTTGCTCCTTTCTAGTTGTCGTTCAAACTTCCCATCTACGATTTCAATTTCAGTTGCTTGCTGTTTTGCCGGCAGCCAGTTTCAAGCTCCTTCCCACTGCCTATCACGACCTCATGCTGAAACCGACCAGCCCGTTGGCGGAATTTTACCCCACGGAATTTAAGAGCGATCTAAATGGCAAAAAACACGACTGGGAGGCCGTCGTTCTCATACCTTTCATAGACGAATGCCTACTACTCAGCGCAATGCGGCCGTGCGAACCCCATCTATCGACCGCGGAGAGAACCCGAAATAGGCACGGCCCAATGTACCAGTACGACTACAGTCCCCAAGATGTTGATTCGATGGCAGCCCTGCCACCGATAAAGGCTCTGCAGCACGTGAACTGCACTGAAGTGGCCCGGTGGGCCGGAGAGATTGCCCTGAATCTCCCCCATAGCGTTTGTGTGGAAATGCCGAATGCAGCGCGCCACGTCTTCTTCCCTGGCTTTCCTACTATGAAGCATCTGGCCTTCAATGTAAGTTTTTATACCCGGTACTCGAAGAGTAAAGGGGTATATTAGATTTGTTGAAAAAATTGATGTGTGTAACACCCAGAATGAAGCGTTTCCAACCCCATAAAGTATATATATTCTTGATCAGCATCAATAGCCGAGTCGATATAGCTATGTCTGTCTGTCTGTCCGTCTGTCCGTCCGTCCGTCTTCATTAGAGCCTATAGCTCAGAGACTATAAAAGCTAGAGGAACACAATTTTGCATCCAGACTCCTGTCCTATCACACTGTTACAAGTGCATTTCGAAATTTCGCCCCGCCCCCTTCCGCCCACTCCAAGGACGAAAATCTGTGGCATGCACAAAAGACGAAAATCTACAATTTTGAAGATACGAGAAAACCAAAAACGCAGAATCATAGAAAATGACCACATCTATCAGAGTATTGAATCTGGATTAGATCGGATCATAAATATAGTCAGAAGAAACAAATGAAATTTGAGTGGCCGCAGACTCATTCCCTCTCTCTCTCGCACACAGCCGTGTATGTATATGTAGGAAGTAGATAAAGACATGTAGAAAAGACAGATGTAAAAAACGTATGTAAACAAAAATGGAAACATCTAATATATAAAAATCTCCGAATAGGTTTTTATTTTTTGGCTAAAACTAAATGTATCCCTTTTGCGAACATGTAATAATGTAATTTATTACAAGCTCGCATACATATATACTGACTGAGTACCGGGTATAAAGTAGAGCCGCGGCGGTAGACGCGGCTCACAACGTTCCCCCTCGTTTATTCTAATATTCAAACGACGGTTCTTATTTATGCATCTAATTTCGTTAGTTTGAACTGCGGCACGGTCGGGTTAAAGTCTTCGAGCAAGTCAGCCGCAACCAGAACATGGTACTGATGCCACGAAAGCAAGTAATAGGAGAATCCTTGGAGGAAGTGGCTGCACGGTATTTGGAACAGGTGGTGCACATCGGATGGCCCCATCTTATAATGGCCAAGGTTGTGAAGGTCGCCACTCGAGATCAGTGTATCGACAAGGAGGGAAAGTCCTCCAACGAGTCGCGACGCTTTGATATGGAGTGCAAGTCGCTGCAAGAACAGTTGAGTGCTGCCTTTTCATCCGTCTATAAGGTTCTAATGTCTATGAAAATCTTTTCATTATATACAGCTTTAGCACGCGCATGGGGATTCAGTTTGAAAACTACGACGTTCTCGTATACGTGCGTACCTACGCGGGAAGTTACGTCGATTTCGGCGCAAAAGGCACCGTGCATATGAAGGATGCCTGGAGCAGCAATCTTACTGGATACCCTGCTCAGGGCGTGGTAGGCGAGCTGTCTGTGCAAAAAGCCATGCGCCAGCAGTTCTCCAAAATAGAGCAACTTTTTCCCTCCGGCAGCTTAGTATTTTTCATCGGCAGTCCATATTATGGTAGTGAGGGCACTGTGCTGGACCCACTGCTCGTCTATAGCTGTGGACGCATCCAGGGTAAGCGTAGTAGCAGCTTCCAGCTGTTTGTCTCGCCAATCTGTAATAACTGAGGGTTTTATAGTCAATATTCGTGTTCATCCCGAGCCGAACCTGGAGGAGGCGCGTGTAGAGCAGGAGGAACGCGACAAGGATTATATGACCACCTTCGACGTCTGCCGCCAGCTGAACATTAATGGAAGAGCCCTGGGTCGTCTGACCGGCACCTTCTGGGTAGTGCTGGGACCCCGTCGCGAAAAGATGGAAAACGTAGCCAAACACAATATCGGGCTGCAACTGAAGTATCCCCGCCAGAACGAGGAGCGGGCCGGTTACTGCCGTCGCTCAAACAACCAGTGGTTCTACTCTAGCCTAGCCCTCGAGCTTATGCAAAGATACTGCGAGCGCTTCCCTGAGGTGGTCAATTACTTCGGCGTTAGCAATGACAGAAACGAGTACTTTTTTGAACAGGACATTTACCCGGATGCCATGGGCCAACACCATATTGAGGATCTGGCTAATTGGGTCCGACAGCAACCGCACATGAAGGTGGATCGCATTGCCTGTGGCTCCAAGACAGTTTGCAAGGAGACCGTGGAATTGCTAATTGGTGCCGTCGAAGAGCTGCGATCGATGCCCGTGAAGGATGTGAAGCTCCAGGTGAAGCCTCACCTCCTCATCAAGCCAAATGTCACACTCCCCGAAGTGTATAAATCACGTCGTCCAGTGGGCCTGTTCGATCGCGTCGTTATCGTCCGTACCATCTACATGGTTCCCGTTGGTATCAAGGGCACTGTCATTGGCGTACACCCCGTCACCGACCCCAATCCTGTTCGACTAGAGTGCGTTCATGCCATCGATACCTTCTGCGAGGTGCTCTTCGACAAGTCCGTTCCCAACTGCAACGACATCCACGGCATAGCGGAGGAGCGTGTTTACAAGATACCAGAAAATGCTCTCGTAGTAATTTGTTTAAATGGTGAGTAGTACGCACACGCTCCTTCTCCTTTTACCCAAAAGTCTATTTCAATAGCCATAGCCAAGAACGAGGACATTCTCCCACCAGATTCACTTCTTACTCACAGATATCGATGTATGCTAACCCCCAAAATTCTCTCCCTTAGAAAATGGACGGAATCAGCAATCAGGCCTGCAGTTTGAGAAAGCCCGCCAAAGTTATCACCAGCCCAACCAAACGAATGTCCCGCGCATAGAGAAGCGAGAACAGCAGAATCGGCGACCACAAACACAGCAGCAGCCAAAAAAGCAGCAGCTGCAGGCAACCAGCAGCCGGTACGTTACGGCAGCAGGATCGAACTGGAATCAAATCACAATGAAAACGCAGATAGCCGATGAGTTTGTCAAGCCGCGATCCGACCTTCCACTTAGATCAAACCAGCCCAAGTCAGCCCAAGCAGTGTCGCACCATCACCATTGTTCTACCACCAATCGAGGTCGTTCTACCTTGCCAAATAAGACAAAACCGGAGAACTCAAAGGAAAGTTGGGGCCAGAGTTCTACTCAAGTTCAGGGAGGCAGTCTTGGCGCAGCCTCAAAACCAACCGCAATATCGCCAGCGCTCGGGACTCCGCAAGAACAAACACTGGCCCTCATGTCGCTGCTGGGCTTGAATAAAGAGCAGAACTCGTTTCACCAGCCACTTGATCATGTAACTCCTATATCCTCGCAGCAGCAGCAGCCGCTGAAATCTCAGTCGCAAATAGTTCAGCGACCACTTCCTGAACAAATGCCTGTGAGTCAGTTGTGTGTGGATTTATTATTTTCCAATTTCAAACCCGTAATTTTGACCTAGAAACTGCCAAAGCCTCCGCTCTTTTGGCAAAAAGAGGCTCAGCAACAACAGCAAGCACAACAAGCCATCCGCCTTCAGGCCCAACAGTGGTTTAGACCTATGCAGCCACTGGAGGAAGATCTTGATCAGAAAACCGAATGCATCCCACGGCAGCAGCCTTATCAACAACAGCAAACACAACAGCGGCATTTGCAACAGATGCACCCCCATATTTATCAAATGACCTACAAAAGCGAAAATCAATCATGTTATCACACGTTGGGGCATGAAGTCTACAACAACAACACTCGGACAACACTGGAGCAGCAACAGTATCAGACACAACATCCACAACACCTGCAGGATATAGCCAGTAACAGACCTCGTTACTCATCCATACAGGACTTTGTGCCCATACAGGCATATCGTCCTAAGATATCGCAGCGCCCTCAACCAATTGGTCAAATAGAGGCGGAAACGGTGAGTTTATTGAACACATTTTAATTAATTCAATGTTTCATATTTTTTCATAGCCGACGTCAACAGCAGCTGGAGAAATAAACTCCCGATCTAGTCATCGGGAAGTAGTACCAGACGAAGGGACTGGTGGACTGATGCAATCACTGAATATTCAGGTAAGAATATAAGCAATACTAAATCTAATTAACGTAATCCCCCTTTTCCTTCAGCCTTCGACATCACAAACTGAATGTAGTACCGTCTTAGCTCCGAAGGTCGAAGCAGATGCAGGATCCACTGCAGCCCAGGTAGCTGGAAGCCCCTGAACGCTGTTTCTCTCACTCAACCTCTCTCTATGTATCTCTTTCTTTTTTGTGCAGTTAAAGATGAGGAAACAACGAGTGCCTCGCATTGGCGCAAAATTCGATTTGGATTATATTATACATTGAGCTCAAAATCCGAAGATAAAGACTTAAAAATCACAGGCAGCTCACTGAAATTAATTATCATAAATATAATTTCGTGTATATAACAACTCATACATTTTGTTATCATCTTACGTAACTTCTAAATAAACTTAAAAACACTACATTCTTCTCAAAAAAAAGTCTCCTCAGATTAGTTGATCTATCTTCGTCTGTCCATTAGAGGTTTCATGCATCGCATTTTTCTCGATGTATTTTAGGGAAAAGTTCCAATGAAGAAGTTATTTTAAACTTGGTCGGAAGTTTGTAACGCAGAGAATCATGGCGTCGGACCATATACACCAGTGCTCGGCACGCATACACTCAAAACGCTGGTGCGTGTAGCAAAAACCCGAACATGCCTGCTTTACACTGGAAAAACTATTTTTAGTTAAATTGCAAATGTTTCATGCTAAAACTGTCGTGCAAAATAAAGATTGAAACAAAATCAAATAATAAAAATAATAGTTTCCTTTTGAAACTGGAAAACAATTTCAAGCGCTCCTTAATGACGAAATTTCTCATAAATACGTTTTTGATATAGTGTCCAAGTCTATGTCCCCATTATACTCTTTATTGCGCACTAAGTCGGCTAAATGTTGGTCAGATGTTGAATTGAAAAAAAATTGTCTTCCCAAATTTCTGTGAAAAATTATCCTCGCAGGGTTTCATTAAATAGTTGCGCAGCGTGGTCTTCCTTTGTCGACGACTGAAGAGCAACTGAAGCTAAAGAGCAAGATGGCAAGAGCCGAAGTCGCATTGCCGAAGCCACACGAAGGCTTCCTGATTTTGTATACTGTCCGTGAGCGGCAGCGCAGCAACAGAGACTTTTTCCTATACTGAGTATATCGACTCGGCTATTGATTTTGATCAAGAATATATATACTTTATGGGGTCGGAAACGCTTCCTTCTAGGTGTTCAACACATCCACTTTTAGCACAAATCTAAAATACCCCTATACTCCTCGAGTACCGGGTATAAAAACTCATACTTTCCAATGGGAACTAACCTTCTACATAGTAATGCCTCTTTCAGCTGATTTAGAGTTGTAAATGGAGCCACTTTATATAACAGCCAGACGGATGCGCTTTCGACCTCATAAGATATACATTTATATTCTAGATCAGCATCAATAGCCGAGACAATTTAGCCATGTCTGATTGTCCATCTGATTTGTCACCTAGTTTTCAGAGACTATAAGAGCTAGAGAAAGTACATTTTGTATACCGACTCCTGTGATATCACACTGAATAAAGTTTGTTTTGACAATTTTATACACTCCCTCAAATGTCGAAAATCTGTGGTCTCTATAATTTTGAAGATATGCAGAAAACGCAGGATTATAAAGAACTATACATATATTTATACCAAATTGCAGATTTGGACCGTGATATAATCCATTTCGTTGGTGGGAAGAGTGAGATATAACGGAAAGTGCTGTATGGAAACAGAAAGAATATTTGTCATTAAGTGGAAAGACGATAGAGGGAGTGCAGAAATATAGATAGATAAATATATAAATATATAGATCATCAAATTATACAAGATGCTAAGAATCAGATTACCACTGTTTTTTGGGCTTATATAATGGCTTATATAAATAAATAAACATTTACTGATGGTAGTACAGGCTGCAGCTTCGAACATACATATGTGGCTTTGGTTAAAATTATCTCTAAGTTTCGACACTATTTTTTGTCTTTTACACATTGCCGTCGATGTCGTAGAATGTCGATCGGGAAAATACTCAAGTGGCGTTTGCAGCTATCACAAAAATATTTTCCAGCGTTAGATGCAACGGGAACTGTGGGTGACTGCTGTACTTTTACTGGGCTGGCCGGCTGCACTTCCTTGCACTGTTGACGATGCACCAGCTGTTCGAGCACATCAAACTTTTCCAGCTGAAAGTTGCATTTTGAACAGTGCCTGGCTCGTGCCGCTTGCAGGGTCGCTTGCATAGCCAGTGTCCACGGTTGGTCCGCCAGACAGCCGTATACGACGTGTTCAGAGACGTTGAATCCACCCTTTGCCATGTTGCGACTCAAAGGATAGTCGATGCCAAAGGGATTTCCCTGTAGCTCTTCAAGGCGAGGTATTCGAGTTTGGTGTGTGTAGAGCCTCTTGAGATCAGCTGGCAGCAGTCGACTAACGGCGTACGGCACATCCAGTCCCATGAAGTCGATAAGTTCGTGCCAGAGCGTTATTTTTTTGTTAGTAACAGCTGAAGCTGTGTCGCTAATGCTGAGCTCTAAAAAAGGTTTGATTAACGTGAACATGAAAATAAAAAAAAATTATAGATATATATAAATAAAAAAATTTCCAGGAGGCATGAGGGGCCACGCACCATCAAGCTTGTTGTATAGCAGGCTGCTCCAACGGCGCCGCAGTTTGATGGCTCGGCACAGCAGCTTCATCCCACTGTCGGGCACAGGGAAATCCAGGCAGAGCCAGCCGTCGAAGACCATCTGTGTCAAGTCTGCGTTCGTATCGATCGCGTAGCCAAATAGGAGAAGTGTGTGGGCCACTGGAAGACGAATGCAGCTCATCAGGTATGGCTTCGCAGTCTCAAGTAGTGACCTGTAAGGGGCTGGTTATATTGTATTTTTTTTTTGGTCGTCGTTGGTGGTTAATTACTGATAGCAAAGCAGCTGATGACGCTCACTGAGCGGATGCTTAGGTGCGTAGTAGTCCGGCTTTGATATTAGGTCACTTTCGGCGAGCTTGAGGCACTCGTAGTACTTGGCGAAGTGGGAATTCGGATGCAGAGAGAGGAATGCCTTCATTCGTGTATGAAAGAACTGTTGCCCCCCTCCCTTGCAGTAGTTGAACTCATCACCAATTGCCAGCTGTGGGTAGAAGCCGCTTACCAGTAGCAGCTTCAGCAAAATCACGTCAGTGTTGCGATCCAGACGCGCCGAGCGCTCAAGTAGGGCGAGCTGACGGGCATCGTGACGTAGGCGAAAGTCCACATCCCGCACGTCCTCGCAGTTCTCATCCGGCTCGTCGTTCTGCCCTCCGCTATGCTGGTGCTTGAGTATCTTGGGATGTCGCGGTTGCGCAAACCGCTGGCGCCGTTTGAGAGCCTTCAGTTGGCGCACTTCCCCGTGGCGGCTGGCTCTCTCGGCACTAGTCAGCGGGCCGGAAGTGCGGTGTGGAGCCATGCGACAACTCTCCAAGATACGCTGGAACTGCTGGCGCATCTTGCTGACCTCGTAGAAACGTTGCTCCTCGATGCCTCGACGATGGCACCATTTCCTGGTGTTCTCTTGGGCTATTTTTAACTGCAGCCACTCGCGGTAGGCGCTCATCAGAGTGAAGAGGTCTCCTTGAGGGGATTCTAGAGGCTGACGCTCCCGTTCGCAGCGCGGGTCCGTGTAAGCACGGCTGGTTAGCGGATTTTGTACGCTAAGCATGGCGGCCAGGGTCAAGAGCTGATCCACCTCTGGGAACACGCAGCCCATTAGCAGCATTTTTCCAATGGATAGTTCTACTGGCAGGTTGCTCAACGAGCTGCCCAAAGGGGTGATCTTCTCCTCCATGCTAATGGCACCCTATTGGATAGTGGATAGATTTCGATTGTGTAGAGTACAAGACTACTATATTTTCGTGTAAATAGGTATAACAGGTGGAAAGAAGAGCTTTTTACACCATAGTTTCGTATATATGTATGTATGTTTGTACATACAATGTCATGACCAGCCAAAAACCTGAGTCGAAATTGGGGCTATGGAACTCGCCTTGGTGCACTTGTTATGTTCATCCGGATCAATTAACTACGTTACGAGTACATAAGATGTATGTATTGTATTGTCGAATTTTCCACTTTTACTTCTGTTTATATGTTCCTTTAATGCAAACTTGTCACTTAGATTTATAGCTTACTGCCAAACATTTTTCTCAGTATTTGCACATGTAATTGTGATTAACAAATGCTTCTCTTATGGAGAGAACAATAGGCACAACAAAATCTAACTAAATGAGTGCTTTTATGCATATATGTACACTCATGGACAAAATAATAGGTGTGAAATTTTTATACCCGGTACTCGAAGAGTAAAGGGGTATATTAGATTTGTGCAAAAAATTAATGTGTGTAACACCCAGAAGGAAGCGTTTCCGACCCCATAAAGTATATATATTCTTGATCAGCATCAATAGCCGAGTCGATATAGCTATGTCTGTCTGTCCGTCCGTCTGTCCGTCTGTCCGTCTTCATTAGCGCCTATAGCTCAAAGACCATAAAAGGTAGAGGAACACTATTTTGTATCCAGACTCCTGTCCTATCGCACTGTTACAAGTGTATTTCAAAATTTCGCCCCGCCCCCTTCCGCCCACTCCAAGGACGAAAATCTGTGGCATGCACAATTTTAAAGATACGAGAAAACTAAAAACGCAGAATCGTAGAGAATGACAATATCTATCAGAGTGTTGAATCTGGATCAGATCGACTCATAAATATAGCCACAATGAAGAAAACAATTTCGAAATGCATCGTTCCCTCTCGCTCTCTCTCACACACAGGGGTAGGCGCTATGCCTGATCGAATTTTTTGACGCCTAGTTCTCAGAGACTATAAGAGCTAGAACCACCAAACTTTCTATCCAAGCTCCTGTGATATCAAACCGAGACGAGTTTGTTTTAAAATTTGGCCACGCCCCCTTCCGCCCCCACAAAAGATGAAAATCTACAATTTTGAAGATACGGGAAAACCAAAAACGCAGAATCATAGAAAATTACTATATCTATCAGAGTATTGAATTTGGATCAGATCGGATCATAAATATAGTCAGAAGGAACAAATGAAATTTCAGTGGCCTTCCAAGCGCAGACTGATTCCCTCTCTCTCTCGCACACAGCCGTGTATGTATATGTAGGAAGTAGATAAAAACATGTAGAAATGGCAGATGTAAAAAATTTATGTTAACCAATATGGAAACATCTAATAGATCAAAATCTCCGAAAAGGTTCGACTTAAATTGTTTTTTTTTGGCTAAAATTTAATATTTTCCTTTTGCGAACATGTAATAAATTACAACAAGCTCACATACATATATACTGACTGAGTACCGGGTATAAAGTAGAGCCGCGGCGCAGACGCGGCTCATAACGTTCCCCCTCGTTTTTTTTATACCCGGTACTCGAAGAGTAAAGGGGTATATTAGATTTGTGAAAAAAATTTATGTGTGTAACACCCAGAAGGAACAGTTTCCGACCCCATAAAGTATATATATTCTTGATCAGCATCAATAGCCGAGTCAATATAGCTATGCCTGTCTGTCCGTCCGTATGTCCGTCCGTCCGTCCGTCTGTCCGTCTTCATTAGCGCCTATAGCTCAAAGACTATAAAAGCTAGAGGAACACAATTTTGTATCCAGACTCCTGTCCTATCGCACTGTTACAAGTGTATTTTGAAATTTCGCCCCGTCCCCTTCCGCCCACTCCAAGGACGAAAATCTGTGGCATGCACAATTTTAAAGATACAAGAAAACTAAAAACTCAGAATCGTAGAGAATGACAATATCTATCAGAGTGTTGAATCTGGATCAGATCGACTCATAAATATAGCCACAATGAAGAAAACCATTTCGAAATGCATCGTTCCCTCTCGCTCTCTCTCACACACAGGGTTGGGCACTGTGCCCATTCGTCCAGATGAGCGCCTAGATCTCAGAGACTATAAGAGCAAGAGCAACCAAACTCTCTATCCATGCTCCTGTGATATCACGTCAGTACAAGTGTATTTCAAAATTTGGCCACGCCCCCTTCCGCCCCCACAAAAGACGAAAATCTACAATTTTGAAGATACGGGAAAACCAAAAACGCAGAATCATAGAAAATGACCATATCTATCAGAGTATTGAATCTGGATCAGATCGGACAATAAATATAGTCAGAAGGAACAAATGAAAGTTCAGTGGCCTTCCAAGCGCAGACTCATTCCCTCTCTTTCGCACACAGCCGTGTATGTATATGTAGGAAGTAGATTTAGACATGTAAAAAAGACAGATGTAAAAAACGTATGTAAACAAAAATGGAAATAATATATATAAAAATCCGAAAAGGTTGACTTAATTTTTTTTTGTCTTTTTTGGCTAAAACTAAATTTTTCACTTTTGCGAACATGTAATAATGTAATTTATTACAAGCTCACATACATATATACTGACTGAGTACCGGGTATAAAGTAGAGCCGCGGCGGTAGACGCGGCTCACAACGTTCCCCCTCGTTAAGATATCGATTTAAAGCGATATAAACACATCATTTTATAAGAAGACAATACTTTTTTATATGGTCACACTGTTATGGTGCGATTTGGGTGAATTCCCCAAATTAATTAGCTTTGGCACAAAATTGTGGATTGTTTTATTGCTTAGACTGCAAATTAGGCTGGTCAATGAAATAGGTGTATGAAGCAAAACATTTACCTGTAGTAAATTAAGATAATCATTTGGTTGCAGAAGGTAGGGTATTAAGAAAATATAACTAAATGGAGACTTAACATCCATTCAAATATAATTAGATGGGCCGTGGGCGCCACTGCAGTGCGGAGGAGAGAAGGCTCATTCGACGACTCCGAGATGAAGGAAAAACGTATAAATCCATTGCCATGTTAATGAAACGATCTCAAAACTGTATAACAAATGCCTTAAAACCAGAAAAAATAGGTGAAACTCGGGGAGCACATAGAAAATCAACACCTAGGACCGACGATCGCATGGTTCAGTTGGTTAAGAGCGACCCATTCAAGACTTCCAGGACGATTTCCAATGAAATTGGGAATAGTGTTTCATCACGGACCGTTCGGCGACGATTGGCAACAGCAAACCTACCAGGTAGGATTGCTCGCAGGGTTCCCTTGCTTCGGTCGGCAAATTTACAGATGAGGAAAAAGTTTGCATAAGATCGTAGAACCTGGTGCGGACCGGAGGGTGAGAAAAAATGGAGTAATATCCTCTGGAGTGGCGAAACTAAGATTAATTTATTCGGTAATGATGCCAAAAGGAATGTTCTTCGTCCGTAAGGGAAAGAATTTGATTCCAGGTACACATGTAAAACAGTTAAGTGGTAGCCTAATGGTATCAGGCTGCTTTTCATGGAATGGTGTTGGTCCGATTCATCGTATTGACGGAATAATGGACAGATTCGTGTACAAAAATTTATTGGAGACGGTAATGCTACCATACGCCGAGGATAAAATGCCACTTTTATGGAAGTTCCAGCAGGATAATGACCCGAAGCACGCCTCTCGAGTAGTAAAGGATTGGTTCCGAAAGCAAAATGTGCATGTTCTTGAGTGGATAAGTCAATCCCCGGACCTCAATCCCATTGAGAATCTCTGGGGTGAACTCAAAAGAGAAGTCGGAAAGACTTTTTGTCAATATAAAAACCAACTTTGGGATACTGTCCAAAAAGCATGGTACAACATTCCGATTGCAACTTGTCGCAAGTTGATATCCTCCATGCCAAGACGAATGGAGAAAATCCTGCAAAATAATGGCGGATATACCGGCTATTAACTGCCATATACTGAAATTAATATAAACCAGGACCAAAACTAGTGAAATATCGATTTAATTTAAACATTTATCTTCGCACACCTATTATTGTGTACAGCCAAAATTGGCGGATTTAAAGATAAATTTAATTTGTTTGTACTTTAAGTTTGAAGACAATTAATATACGTTTTGAAAAAACTTTAATTTGATGGGATTAATGAAGATATGAATTAAAAATACAAAGTTAAAAAAGAAAAAAAAAACACACCTATTATTTTGTCCATGAGTGTATATGTATTTAAATTAGAGCGGTCAATTTGTATGAAGTAAACAAAACGTGGTAAGCGTTTAGCGGAATCGTAATCTACGAATAATTCTAAGAATCTTTCACCAAGAAACCATGTGTCTAAAATAAATTGCTAGCTCGCGCAAAAAATTTGATTTTTTTTTAGGCTCTGACGGTAATCAGAATTGCGCCCAACATGATTGGAAAATGTGCTATTTTTTTTAATACCTTAAATTTCTTAAAATCTTCATCCTTCTCAGCGCGAGCCAGGAATTCATTTTAGACACATGATATTCTTCGTAGATTCCGATTCTTGTGGACGCTTATTGCGACAAAAAATTTACCCGACCTAATGTACATAGTTTTGTTAAATTTGAATCAAATCCGATATCATATAGCATACGTAAAACGTAATTATTTTCAGATTTCGGTTTCAGGTCAAAATAGCATCTAAAAATGCTTTTTACATCAATGGGTTTTGGCAAAGAAAATATAAATAGTAAGATGAGCATCTCCACACAACATTTTTTAGGTAGATTTTGGCTGTGTGGAATCCAATTTCCGCAACGAAATAGAGAGAGATAGATAGTCAGAGGGAAAGAGAGCGAACCGCTCTCTCGTCCTATACATGAGGCTGAAATTTAACTGTACGTGTGCCCACATTTTAGGTCTGCTTTTTTGTATTGGTTTTTGACGACGCCACTCTCAAAGAAAACACTAATTACTTTAGAATTCATTGGAGGTTATGACACTCTTTGAAGACGCTTGCCTATAATACAAAAAAAGTAGTATTTTGTATATCCTTTATATTCTAATTTTGTTTAATGTACTATAAACGGAAATAATGAAGGAATTTACCTATGCAAAAATACATACGTCACATTAAATTAAAAATCTGTAGGGTATTCGTGGGTCGAGTCACCCCACGCCGACTCCCAGCAAATACATTTCTGTCTCAAGTGAATTCGGCAGCTCGGCACAAAAACCCACACATATGTTTGTGCTTGCAGTTCTGTGTGTACTCACACATCCAAGCTCATTATACCCGGTACTCGAAGAGTAAAGGGGTATATTAGATTTGTGCAAAAAATTAATGTGTGTAACACCCAGAAGGAAGCGTTTCCGACCCCATAAAGTATATATATTCTTGATCAGCATCAATAGCCGAGTCGATATAGCTATGTCTGTCTGTCCGTCCGTCCGTCTGTCCGTCTGTCCGTCTTCATTAGCGCCTATAGCTCAAAGACTATAAAAGCTAGAGGAACACAATTTTGTATCCAGACTCCTGTCCTATCGCACTGTTACAAGTGTATTTTAAAATTTCGCCCCGCCCCCTTCCGCCCACTCCAAGGACGAAAATCTGTGGCATGCACAATTTTAAAGATACAAGAAAACTAAAAACGCAGAATCGTAGAAAATGGCAATATCTATCAGAGTGTTGAATCTGGATCAGATCGACTCATAAATATAGCCACAATGAAGAAAACCATTTAGAAATGCATCATTCCCTCTCGCTCTCTCTCACACACAGGGTTGGGCGCTGTGCCCATTCGTCCAGATGAGCGCCTAGATCTCAGAGACTATAAGAGCAAGATATAAGATATAAGACTATAAGACTATAGAGCAACCAAACTCTCTATCCATGCTCCTGTGATATCACGTCAGTACAAGTGTATTTCAAAATTTGGCCACGCCCCCCTCCGCCCCCACAAAAGATGAAAATCTACAATTTTGAAGATACGGGAAAACCAAAAACGCAGAATCATAGAAAATGACCATATCTATCAGAGTATTGAATCTGGATCAGATCGGATCATAAATATAGTCAGAAGGAACAAATGAAATTTCAGTGGCCTTCCAAGCGCAGACTCATTCCCTCTCTCTCTCGCACACAGCCGTGTATGTATATGTAGGAAGTAGATTTAGACATGTAGAAAAGACAGATGTAAAAAACGTATGTAAACAAAAATGGAAATAATATATATAAATCTCCGAAAAGGTTGACTTAATTTTTTTTTGTCTTTTTTGCCTAAAACTAAATTTATCCCTATTGCGAACATGTAATAATGTAATTTATTACAAGCTCACATACATATATACTGACTGAGTACCGGGTATAAAGTAGAGCCGCGGCGGTAGACGCGGCTCACAACGTTTCCCCTCGTTTTATTTTTAGATCCGTGTGCTCTTCTTGCGAGCGAGACAGCGCGTACTTAGGCATATACAGAAATCCGCGATGCTCACAAAATGAAATTGTATGGGCGATGCTCATCTCACTATTTATATCGTCTTTTGTTTTAGTTTACTTGAAAAGAAATCTAGTCCCAATGCTAAATACATATAGTACATACATATGTGGGTAGCGGAAAAGTATGTGCATCAAATTTGTATGCAACATCGGTTTCTACTGCTTTAATATGATATTTTGACTATTTTAAGTAGTAGTCGATCAACAAAGGACGCCGTCCAAGAGTTAAGTTTGGTCAGATAAAACTCAATTTTTCACTGATTGAAAATATATAGCTATAAGGATGCTTACATGCTGCTTTAATGTTAGGATGGTCTGTTCGATGCGCTCTGATTCCGGAGTTTCAATGAAGGGAAACGCTCTGACGTCAGGCAGTCCCATGGATACCATTTGCAGCAACATTGTGTCCAGAGGGACGCGGTAGATTTCTGGAGTAGGATATGCCTCGAACGCATCGAACTGCTGCTGCGTGTAGAGACGAAAACAGAACTGAGGGAAGCGAGGAGAAATGCATGAGACCTGGGGCTAGACTTCTAGGACGATTATTGAACTTACACCTGGCCCAGTTCGACCTGCGCGACCTTTGCGCTGTTCTGCCGATGATTTGGACACCCAAAACTCCTTCAGGCGTTTTCCCTTGCAAGCTGCATCGTAGCTCATCTCTTTAACCTTTCCAGAATCGACAACAAACCGCACACCGTCCACAGTCAATGAAGTTTCGGAAATATTTGTCGATACTATGCACTTGCGGGCGCCTTCGGGTGCATAATCGAACACCTTGTCTTGCTCGGCCAGTGCCAGTCCACTGTGAAGTGGCAGGACGAGCCAGTGTGTTTGCTGGGTGGTGTACTCCTGTATAGCCTCGCATACGGTGTCGATCTCGTTAACGCCGCTAACAAAGATGAGGACATCCCCGCGCTCACTGGCTGAAAGTGAAAATCGAAGGTCTCATTTACATTTTATCGTCCATTTTGATTGTAAAGGCTTACAGGGATATTGCTGGTCGATCAGGTTAAGAACTTGTACGAATGGAGCTGGGTCGATGCGCGTACGCTGCGAACGATTAGACCTCGCCGTGGTTTGGCTGTCTTTCAACTCCATCGCTGGGGGTGGCATGTAGCGCAATTTAATGGGAAACAATCGTCCCGGCACCTGTACCAGCCGTGCCCCCTCCTCTTTAAAGTAAGATTGGAACATTTCTACATTGATCGTGGCCGACATAAGGATTATTTTTAGTTGCGGCTTGCTCCGCAAGAGACATTTGCTCACACCTAGCAAGAAGTCACCAAACAGATTCCGCTCGTGTATTTCGTCCAGAATAAGCACGTCATAATCATTTAGGTTAGAAGAAATCGCAAGTTGGCGAAGTAACAGACCCTCCGTAATGAACAGGATGTTCGTGTGCTGTGTTTTTCTTCTCTCGAACCGAATCTGGAAGCCCACCTTACTGCCATACTCTTCCAGCAGTTCATGAGCAACTCGCTTTGACAGCGACACGCATGCCAAGCGGCGTGGTTGAGTACACGCTGATATGTTATAAAAATAAATTAGCTTGGCTAATGGGATGGCCTCAAACACTTACCTATTCTGCGATACCCAAAATCATAGAGGAACTGCGGCACTTGTGTGGACTTTCCACATCCTGTGTCGCCGGCGATAATGACCACACGGGACGAGCCCATTGCCGCACGCAATTCATCCTTGAAGCGGGCAATTGGTAAATTTCGTTGCGCCTGGCGCAGTTTTTTAATACGCTTAAACTTCTCTTTCTGTTTAAAGTCTAGGTAGATAAGCAGTACCTGCTGCAACTGCGCCTGCAGCTCGCTAATGTTATCTTGTTCTTGGCGCAGGGCATACTCATCCAGTTGAATAGCCAGGTGCTTGCTCCTGTGATATGGCTGTGGTCTTACAAGCTCATGCTCCGGCAAAACTTGTGGAAGTACTGGCTGGCCCATACTGCGTAGCATGCACTCATATTTGTTTACAAATTTCCAGAAGTCGGACTCGTTCTCGATAAAACTTAGCTGCTGACGGTTTTTAACCTTTAGAACGGCATGGAGTTCAACCTTCAGCTCCAAAAAACTAAAGTCCACTAGATTGAGCACTGCCCGTGTTTTACTTGATTTTTTTGACATCATCCAAACGGTGAACATTGTCACAGATCTGAAAAAATTCGGAGCTGGCAAAAACAGGGAAGATATTCGTATGAAACCGATGAAAAATTTTCAGGCAACATTTTTTTCTGCGCGTTGTGCTATATGCATAAAGGAATATTTTATTGGAGCCAAACACTACTATATAAGCCTAGTACTCAGACGAGCAAAATATTCTTGTGCAAGAATCAGGGATGATATTCGTATGGAAACGATAAAAATGCATGCCTGTAATTCTTGCGCAAGAATTTTGCAAACGAGTACTCAGACAAGCAAAATAAATGACCGATTAATACTGGAAAGGCAACGATATATACTAAAAAAGAAAAGGTGGTATTTGCTGGGCTCGACTGCAAGATAGAATTATTCTATATCGACACTAGAAAATTGCACCGGCTAGAAAATTGCAATAATGAAAAAAATTGAATCTCATTGAAGCCGATTACATGGATATTGTTTCTTATCAATTTTATAAACGATACACATTTTATTTATTTATAATTTAATGGATACTGATTTATCCAATATTGCGGAGCTTTTTATGTTCTTTGTCGTTCTTCAGCGCCACAGAGCCCATAAATAGTACATTCCGGCTTGCTTTCTGAGAAAATTTGAATTTCCAACTGATTTTATTTGTAAAGCCTGGTACTCAGACCAGCAAAAATTTTGCTGGCAAAATTTGCAATATAAAAATACTAGCGACCGAGTGTGACCAGGTGTGCATGACTTACGGTTACACTGTATACAAATAAAATCAGTTAAGAATTCAAATTTTGTATCAAAGCAAGCAGAAATGTTTTATTTGTGGGCGCTGTGGCGCTGAAGGACGACAATGCACGGCTATTGTACCGCAATATTGTATAAATGCATTTTCGCGGAACAGAAATGCAATCAACTATTTTTTATTCCCTATTTATCACCTAAATTTCATCCCTCAACGATTTCCAAGCTTTTCTGCACGTATCACCTGGAATTCATACCTATGAACATTAATTTACATTTTATAATTACTTGAAATTGTACTCTCTATTCATCATGCGCCTCATATTGCGTTTGCGTCAAATTGCTTTTTATTCGCCAAATTACATAGCAAATGCATCTGCTCGATTTCTTTTAATAATAATAAAATCGCCTCGTCGCTAAAATCCCCCAATCTCTTTATATTTTGCATTTTGAACTCCATAGCTTTGTGTTTACGTTTCGATTTCGATTGTAATCAAACACATATGCACGCACACCACTTCATTTATTTCACCGGCCAAATAAATTTCTCGTGCCTGGCGGAATACCACAAATACCATTAAATACTTTTCCAGCATATATCGGCAATTATTTAGCTCGTGCTGAGTACCGCCAAAATTATGACCCTAGAGGAATAATTTTGCCGGCAAAATATTTGTATCGGTTTCATACGAGTATCAACTCTGATTCCTTCCGATAACATTTTTTGCTCGTCTGAGTATTAGTACTGTATTGTTAGTGCACTAACCATACAGTACATAGATGAGACATTTCATACAAACGGCTGTCGCAAGCGAAGTCTGAGATTTGCAGTACCAAGCGTTCGGCTCGGTACAGCAACTGTTCGGCTCATAACGCGGCGCTAGCCGAAGCCGACAGAAACGAAGCAATGGCATTGGTGTGTGTGTGTTATTATACACAACAAATTTTTGATTGTAGGCATTGTCAGTTCTTGGGCTCTTGGGTTTTTGGTTTCTGTTTTATTTTGTTTTGCTTCAGCGTATTTGGATGTATGGGTGCACATATATGCTCACGTACATTGTTTAAGTATTGCTGCTGTTAGAACGAAATTTCTCAATTCCCTTAAGATTCTTGGATTTCTGTGCTTGTTACCCTTTACTTTAGCATTTTTATAGTCGACCCGTTTTGAAGACACTTGCCTTATAATATCAGAATAACTCTTGTTTTGTATATGCTGTAGATGATAATTTTGTTTAATATAGAAAATATGAATATAATGAGCGGATATGCATATGTAAATATATACATATAATATATTTCATACATAACTCCCATTGGAATAATTGTCCATTAGAGTATTCAGGGTGCAAATTGTGAATCAGCAAATAATTTTCATTTAATATATATATTTGTATATAATTAAGTCGTATAAACATAAGGACTATACAGTTTGTACTATATATACACATATGTATATTTAATTGTATGGTATATCATATAATATATTAATATATATTATCACATACAAAAAAGTTATATGCGCTGAAAAAATTATATATGTATATGTATATCATCCATTATTATGGATATTAATGACATATAAATAGGTATTGAATGGGTCTATACACATTTTAGTGTCATAGCCCAACAATCGTTCCTCGCTTTCTGAAGCGAATGCAAAGAATTCATTGGAGATTAAGACT